>JAODAL010016370.1:0-80894 GCA_025379985.1 Phyllomedusa bahiana
TTTTTCAACCTATCAAATACACCTGCAGTTACTAGAAAAAGATCTGTATCCAATATAATACGGCTGCACAACATACAAGTAATATTTCACCAAAACTGGCCATAAACTGTTAATCAAAACCCATTGCAATGCAGGGTCAAAGCACAGTCTGGGCTGCACAATATCCACTCTCCTTTCAATAGCCTGCCTGCCTGCCAGCAGCCTGTCTGTCTTTGTTCCCCCGCAAAACCATAGCCCCGCCCTCCCCCCCTCCCCGCCGCCAGCTGTACAGTGCTAGATGCTCCTTTAAAATTCTCATCCTAAGTAACTTAAAACTGAAAATCTCTAATCTACCTAAGTTCTAATGTTCACAGCTAATAGCATAGTTGTCTGTGTGAACAAATAGAACAGTTTCGCTGAGTGGTTTTGACAGAGACCGAGCACACGTCCTGCTCTTATGATACACAGACACACACTGATCATGAACAGGAAGGGCTGTTCTATGTAAAACGAGGTCATGTGATTTTTCCACCAATCACAACCATACACATCCCAGTCATGACGTCGCACACCCACTCAACCCCTGCTCTATTCTCTAAGCTGATTTGCTGGCCGCCAAAATGACAGGAAGCGCTGAAAATGGCGCGATAGTAATAGATTATGTGCAGGTTTTAACCTAAATTATCGCGTGATCGAAAAAATCCGATCAACATAAAAACTGGGCCGATTTCAACTTTGTCGATAATAATCGCTCAACACTATCGGTGACATCTGAGTTACAAAGAGATGCACCTGTGGATGTATTTTAATTCACACCTGAAACACACCAAATACCTGAAGGTGCCATGTTTATCTGAACAAACAATTATATGCAAGTACAAACAAGATTGGAATGTCCATCCATCATATCTCTCAGGAAGGAGACGGGTTCTGTGTCTCAGAGATGAACGTGCTTTGGTCCAACATTTGAATATCAACCCAAGAACAAAAGCAAAGGACCCTATGGTGGAAGCTGGTAAGATTGTGTCAATATCCACAGTGAAACGAGTACTGTATCAACATGGACTGTAAGGCCACTCTGCCAGGAAGAAGTTATTACTCCAAAAGAAACATATTAAAACCAGATTAATGTTAGCAAATACACACAGGTACAAAGACCTACATTTTTGGAGATATGTTCTGTGGTCTGACGAAATAAAAATTTTACTGTTTGGCCATAATGACCATTGTTACATTTGGAGGAAAAAGGGAGAAGCTTGGAAGCCTAAGAACACCATCCCAACTGTAAAACATGGGGGTGGCAGCATCATGTTGTTTTTTTTTTTTTTGCTGCAGAAGGGACTGGTGCACTTCATAAAATAGATGGCAGCATGAGGAAAGAAGATTATGTGGCAATACTGAAGCAATATCTCAAGACATCAGCCAGGAAGTTAAGCTTGGGTGGAAATGGGTCTTCCAAATGGACAATGTCTCGAAGCAAACTGCCAACTGGTTACAAAGTGGCTTAAGGATAACCAAGTCAATGTTTTGGAGTGACCATCACAAAGCAAATTTTGGTAATCCTAACTGACCTAAAATGGGTAAGGTTTATTCTGATTTCATGTCAGATAGTGAGAAAAACATGCACATGTGTCTTTTTATATAGTGTATGTAAACTTCTGGTTTCAACTGTAGCTAGGTGGTGGCCTGGTGTGCTGTCATGTACTTGGGTATGGTTAGAGGCATGGCATGATGCGTCACTCTTTGCAGTCTCTAAAAGTTGGGAACTATGAATACATTGCTTTTCTCATTTTGCTTCTCCTCAGAGTTAGATGCAGATCTTATCTCCTGATTTTGTACACAAAGTTTCCCTACTTATCAGCCACCTCTCTATGAAATTTACAGGCTATATAAGTGGCCATATGGTAACATCACTCCCTGCTCTGTACCTTACCTGAAAGATGGGTGCTTTTTTTACATTATCTACTGACAAGCTTTAACCCTTTTGAGCTCTGTAACCTTGTGCAGTACAATTTACAAACCTTCAGCATTTATATCACTTTATCAGGATTAGCTAGGACTAGCAGAGTTGATATATCAATCACTGTTATAGAACAACCCACAGAATAACCAGGAAGTGTGAGTCTGAAGCTGCTTATGGCCCTATAAAACAGCATGGTGAGACAACCCCTTTAAATTGCATTTATATGTAAGTTAAAACAGGAAAAAAATTTTGAGTGTAACTCCAGACAAAATTTTTTTATCATCTTTGGGTAGTACAATGAAGGGTTAACACCCCTGTAACGTTTGCTTTGCTGTCTGTGTCCCTGTTCAGAAGATTTCACCTCACCAACCAAGTAATAATTTTAGGGTTATTAAGTTTAGAGAAAAGATGGCTTTGGGTTTGACCTAATAAATTTGTATAAATACTGTATGTTAGGGGTCAATATAGAGATCTCTCCCATGATATATATGTCTCTAGAACAAGGGGGCATACTCTACATCTAGGGGATAAAAGGTTTCTACATAAACATAGAAGAGGATTCTTTACTGTAAGAGCAGTATGACTAGGAAACTCTTTTCCAGAGGAAATTGTCATGGTAAATTCACTGAATTTCTAGAGTGTAATATCATAACGAGTTATAGTGACTAGGATTCTGAAGAAGGGTCGTTGATCCAGGGATTTATCGTGATTGCAAGATTGGATTTGGGAAGAAATTTTTTCCTTATAATGAAGACAATTGGCTTCTACCTCATGGTTTTTTTTTTGGCTTCTTCTGGATCAACAGTATAAGACAATAGGCAGAACTGGATGGACGTCTGTCTTTTTTTGGCCTTACAAATTGTGTAACTATTTTAGTTGTGCACACCTTGGTTATGTGAGTCTGTGGGGTGCTCAGTGGGAGGATTTTCCTTCCGGTATAACACTTCAATAGATCCACAGCACACCTCATCTTGAATTCATGACAAAGTATATAATTTAGCAAACATACAGACTAACAGCTATAATAACTCTCCATGGTCCAACACTCACTTGAGACATGGCAAGGCTGTAAGTCCAGATATACTTGTAACATATGGGCTCAGGTTAGCGTTTTTCACATCTGGAGGAAAAAAGCCTGGTTGCACATGTGTTAGTGGCTGCAGTATAGCATGCTTTACCACTAAAGGAGCATGAGAGAGGCCAGGCCACCAGGGCTACAGCAAATGGGGCATGAGTCATGCTCTAAACATGAAAATATAGCAACAAAAGACCGTTAAATAGTAATCCTCAGCATTCATGAAATCCCTTCGGATGTGGTGCAGGGAAGAGACATCAAGCTGAAGATGCGGGATTCCAACAACATAGAAAAAAATTGTAGCTTCCAGCACTCAAAAATATATAAAAATAAAACTTACATTTATTTAGTCCCAGTTAAAAAACATATAAAATCCAAGCTAAAAAAACACATGCTATTTACGCGTTTCAAGTCTCTTCTGTGGGCTCTTAAATGTAATAGACTCATGCTCTAACATCACTCTCTGAGTCACTCCCAACAATAGAATCTGTTCTTAGTACAAGTCCAATACAAGTTGGAGGTTTGTGACCTGAGGTCTTCCATGGCCAGATCTTGTTTTGTCCATTAAGAGGTAAGTACTAGGTTCCCTCTCAAAAGCAATGCTCATAGATCTTTAAATGGGTTGTCTCACTACATTGATCCCTCTTACCTCAGTCCTGTTTTCTCAGTTTTATGTTTGAATTCGGGGGTGTGTTTAATGGCTTTACTGGCTTCTACTGGCCTGCGGTGATGAGCTGCTGAGGACATCGGGTCTGTTACTATAGCGACCAGCACTGGCAGTCTATAAGGAGAGATCAAACAGATCTGTAGCTATAGCAACCTGAGGAGCTGATAAAGCCCATTCGAGAGGGGAGATCTAGGAATGGGAAGGACACTGTTAATGGACACATATTGCAAAGTGACAAAGTGACAAAAGCAAGATCTTCAACATAAAAAGTAATCCTTTCGCTTTGGACAATCCTTACTTGCCGCTTGACAATAACCTGATCATAAAGTTTCCCCCTGCTGGGACCCTCAGTGATCTGCTGTTATCTGTGGGGAAACTCAGCAAAAGTGTTCAAATTTCCTGCAGCACCATCATAGAACAAATTAAGCATTACACGGTTTCTGCTGAAATCGACAGAATGTGCAAGGCCTGGTTCATATCTGTGTCAGACGTTTCATCTGCAACCTCCGTTGCAGAGATGCAAATGAACCCATTTTACAGCGTACACCAATTGTGCCCAATGGACCACATTGACTACAATGGGGCTTTCTAGTTGCCGCCACAGTGTCCATCATTTTCACAGAACTTTCCAGACGGAACTTGTGAAAGAGGCCCGCAAACAAAAAATTTCCAAAAAAATAACATAAAGCAAAGGGGGTTTCACTTGTGTTGAAACAAGACACATAATTCGAGTTTGCATAACCTATTTTAAAAATCCCCCGCCCCCCACCCCCTTGTGCTTTCATGAGGTCAATAAGGCCTTGATGTCATAATTTAGGGCATGGATAATCTTTCTGCCTTGAATCCACTTTAATCTATCCTTTCAACTACTCAATAATGCTTTAGAATGCACAGCTTTTTTGTCACATTGAAAGTCATTTTTGGATCACTGATTTGGGACATTCATAGCTGTAACAGTTTTTCACTGTTTGCCTGAACTAATTAAAGTATATTTATGAACATAATATGAATCTTATTTAACAACTTCCAAACAATGCGGGGGAAAAAATATACTTTTTATTTTTAAGGACTTTCGGGCTCTTATGATCTTAAAGGGTAATTGTAATCTTGTGTTGTAGTAGGCTCCCTGCTGGCCACAAAGGAGGCCACAATTATAAAGCACATTTATTTCTATGGGGGCTTTGAAAAAGCCAACACACCGTTTGAGTTCAAATTTCCAAGAAAGAAAAAACGGCGCGCAAGCTCGGCCACCCTTTACTTCGGGCGGAAACACTGACTGCATAATGGAAGTTCAGAAAAAGAAATTTTAAAAGGGGGATTTTTTTGGGTAATTTAAGGAAGACAAATATGAAAAAGGGCAAAGTGCTTGGGACAACCCCTTTAGATTTTTAGCTATTGTTCATTGGCTGCAAGTTTCTTTTTAACTCATAGTAGTATTTGATCATCAACCAATCATAGTCTTAAATATGCAAACAGATTTTTTTGTAATTGATTTTTGTTCCAAGTCGAAGGCCAAAAAGAAGGCCGGTTTTTTACTAGCTGGACGGGCTTGGCAAATATCCCAAAACTCTCCCCCCGGTTGGGACGATTTGCCGCTTGTGCCCAAAAGCACAGGCCATCTTACATTTTAAAATGATGTTGCCAGATCTAACAGAGATCACCTTTTGACTGGATGTGGATCTGGACTTCAATCTGCAAAATTCCTGAACCTTGTGTGAGCTAGAGGTATCCCAGCCACCAAGCCCTTGTTAAAAAACCAAATTGCTGTAGGAGGGTTTATTATTTCAAAAGAGACAGATGGGAAGGGTTAACCATAACCCTAAACTGAGATTATGATTTTTAGGGTGTTTTAAGTGTAAACTTACCCTTTTTCCCAATCTCTTTCCATGGCACACTTTTCCGGTACAACCATTCAACATCAATTCCAGGTTCCCTAGGTTACCCCGGTCAAGAAAAGAGGAAGTGATGTCAGACATGATGTTGGACATCACATCAGACATCACTTACTGGTCCAAAAACATAGAGGGAACTTAGTGTAACCAGAAATGATGCCACAGCAGACGGATTAGAACATTGCTACTCAAATGAACACTGAAATTTAACTCCTGGTGCGGGTTGTTTGTCTGCAGCGACGTCTTTTGGCGTCACTGCAGATACCTTTTGCACGCCGGGACGGGGCGTATTACCAGCCCTATCCCCGAGATCTCCACAGCAAGGGGAGCGGCAGAAACCCCAGTTTCCCGGACTTTAAAAAACCTTTGAATTTTCGGCGGGTCGTCAACGCACCCCAAACAAAGGGTTTTCCCCCCCGCCCCTTTCCTGACCCAACCCCTAGCCCGGGGGAAAGGCTCACAGTACCCATGGGGGCCTAGAGGGCACGAGGGCTTCTGTAAAACAAACCCGTGACCAGGCAGACTGTTGCGTCCTGACACGCCTGTGTCAGCCTACACAAAATTAAAAGTATTACAAATTGAATATGCTAATACATTTCTAAGTGTAAAAAAAAAAAATGTAAAACAGTTCTTCCTTCAAAGATCTAAAAAAAAAAAATAAAAAAAAAACAAAAAAAGGGGAAAAAAAAATGAATAAAAAAATAAAAAATAAAATTTAAAAAATACATATTTAATACCCCAAAAAAAATTGTGCATAAAATTAAAAGGGGCACAAGAAAACACATATTAAAGTACCCCACAACGACCATAAAAACCCTGTAAAATTAATCAACAATTTAAATTAATTGGAAATGTGAATGGTTTTTAAAAAAAAAAAAAATTTAAAAAAAAAAAAAAATTTCCCCTGCAATTATTTATAAGTGAACATAAACAAATTTCCCCTTTAAAGAAAACTGTCTCAAATAAAACGGGGCCTCAAAAAAACTGCTTCATTGAAAAAATAAAAAATTTTTCAACTGTTGAAACGCAAGGAGGCAAAAACGGAAAAAAATTTTTTGGTCATTAAAAAAACCCTTTTTTGGTGTTCGTTTTTAAAGGGGTTTTTAAAAATTTAACCCCTTTTTAAAAACCCCGAAAAGTTCCTAATCCTCATGCAAAGCCCAATTTAGGGTTACAGTTATGGTTCATTTTTGGTGATTTTTGCCCAAAACCTGTTCCCGGGCCCTACCGGGAAACCAAAACAATTAGATTCAAATCGTTTTTGACCCTCAAACCTAAATCCAAAAATGCAAAAAACCATTTAAATTTTGGGTTTTTTAAAATGTAAATATATATTAAGTGATTTTCAAATATTAAGGAAAAGATTAGTTTTCTAGTGCATATCAAAAATTTCAAATATCATGAAAAAGTTCAATTATTTCTGTAATTCAAGTCAAATAGAGAAACTCAAATATTGTACAGATTTATTACACACAGAGCAAAATATTTCAAGTATTAATTTCTTTTAATGTGGATGATTATGCGTTGTAGCCAATGAAAACCCAGAATTCAGTATATTAGAAAAGTGAACCATGAAAAGACATGTACAGAACATGCCCTCAATACTTTGCCAGAGCTCCTTTTGCATGAATTACTACACAAATGCTGTGTGACAAGGAGACAATCAGACTGTGGCACTGCTGAGGTGTTATGGAAGCCCAGGCTACCTTGAGAGCGCCCTTCAGCTTGGCTTCATTTTTAGGTCTGGTGTCTCTTATCATAGATTCTGTATGGGATTTAAGTCAGGTGAGTATGCTGGTCAATGAAGTACAGTGATACCTTGGTTATTAAACCAGGTATAGGTATTTTTGGTAGTGTGGGCAGGTGCCAGGTTCTGATAGAAAATGAAATCAGCTCTGTAAAGTGATATAGATATTAAAAATCTTTACTTAGTCTCTATAGAATGAATGGGATTAATTGTTTGCAGTTTTTAAATGAACAGACAAGATAGTTGACAAGCATCTCTGTATTCAGTACATTTCCATCACACGTTACCTTCTGTCTCTATACTGTGTTCTTAAAGGAGTTGTCTCACTACAAGCTTTCAGCCTACCTCAGTGTCTGGCAGCCAAGGATTTTTGAATTCAGGAGTGTCTATCTGTCTGCCTCTTCTCCTCCCTCTTCCCCCCCTCTTCCCCCCCCTCTCCCCCCCTCCTTCCCCCTCCCCTCAGCACACAGGTGGCTCTCCTCCTGGACTGCAGGGTGAGGGCGAGGGGGGTTTGCTGCCAGGGTTAACCCAGTGTGTGCCTGCCTAGATCTGTTGCTGAATAAGCCATACTGTACTGTGTTGAGCTCTTGCTGCTCCTCTCCATAGAGTCAGGAGACAGGAGAGGGCTCAGCTATGAGTGTGGAGAGGTCTGTGAAGCTGTGTATGCTAGGAGCAGAGCAGGGGGGATGTAAGTGTTCCTATACCCCCTGCTTAGCATACAAATCTCCACATCTCCAGCAACAACAAACACAAACACTGTCAGAACAGACACAGGGCAGCTGTGAAGTGTGTTACTATAATCACCATGTGTCACTAATACAGCAGAGCATGAACCGTTCACATGCCCCCCTGATTTGTTCTATTAGTATAGTCAGAGCTCCACAGACACATCATTATTATAGTAACACACTTCACTGCTGATCAGCCTCACCTCTGCTCTCCTCAATCTGTGTAGAAAGCAGGAGGGAGCAGGCACACACAGGGTTAATCCAGCTAGACAGACACAGAAGCCAGAGCCCTTCCCCTCCCTGCACTACAGAAGCATACTGTGCAGGAGGGGCTCTGTGATCAGACCTGCATTCAGAAGGTGATGAGTCATCAGACCTGACAGCCAGTGAGATAAAGATCAACAGGTCAGCTGCTATAAGATTTGAGGAGCTGAATGCACTACTACTAACAGGGATAACTCAAAATCATAGGACATTTGTAATGAACATATATTGCAAAGCCTTGTTTTTTAAAAAAGGGATTTTTAATTAAAACCCAATCATTGTAGCGAGACAACCCCTTTAAGCTTGAGACTATCTGTCTGAAAAAGATGTTGATAATACCCTGTAATGAATAATAATGAAAAGGTGTTGCTTAAATGTTGATTATATTGTCTTTTCCAATAAATATATAGGACGACATGTAAACAGGGCGCGGCAGATATCTGGGTCTTTTCGCCCGTATCAGGCGCAGCCCGTTCATTCATTTTTAAATCGGGGGGGCGGGAAGGGGGGCGCACTGAACCTACAAAGCATAGATTTAATATCGCTATGGCATTTCTAGCCATTACAGCTGGAAACGGGTAGCCCATTTCAAAGTGAACCTGACCGAAATTTTGCCCCTGGCTAGAATGTGCCTGATTTATGACCTGCTTTTGAGCGGGTTAATAAATCAGGCGCATTCTATGCCGTTTTTAAAATTGAAATGAAATTTTAAGTGTAATGTAAAATTTCAGCATTCGCCCATACATCTGTTTTTGCATAATGGTGCTCCTACAAGCAATGGTTATAAAAACTCTTGCCAAAGTTTTAATAAAGGAGAAACACTGTACTGACATTTTGGAAATGTCTCTCATTCTTTTGACAATGTGCTGTAGGTTCACATACACTTCCGGGTTAATTTTTAATTTGCATATTCATACAACGAAGCTGGGAACATTTTTATTTACAAACAAAAGTTTTGTCAGCAGAGGAACAGGTGCCTATATTTCCGGGAAAAACATTTTGTGTGACCTGGATTGATATAACACAGTGAACCCACACGAGTAGATGACATGGCTCCCCAAATCATCACTGACTGCAGAAACTTCACACTGAATCTCAAGCAACTTGTGGCCTCTCCACTCAAGACTCTGGGACCTTGATTTCCAAATGAAATACAAGATTTACTTTCATCTGAAAACAGGATCGTGGTCACTGACAACAGCCCATCCTTTTCCCCCAAAACCCAGATAAGGGTTTTTTCAGAGGAGATTGCAGCTTCACAGTACTGCACAAAACGCCTCAGTACCTGTTGAAAGTACCACAGCCCCTGTCTTTAATTAGGCAGAAATCCAATAGCAAAATCCCTGTCGTCTAAACAACGATAGTGATTTTTTACAGCACTCAGGGGTGTTTCTCCCTTGTTAAAATTATTTTTACCGGGGTTTGTGTGAGTGCTTTGCAAAATTTATGCCCCAAAAGACCCCCAAATACATGGAGTGAACATACCCTAAGATGCTTTTGACGGTCCTACTGACATAAAAGGAAAATTTGACCTTGTTGCCAGTCCCAGATTATTCTTGGGGTGGCTCATCAATACGACTCCAGCCGCCCCACCCTTGGAATCTCCCAAAGTCTTGCATGGCTTTTTCTTGACACTCCTTTTAAGGCTGTGGTTATCCCTGTTGATTGTGCACATTTTTCTTCCACACAACTTTCCATTAATATGTTTTGATCCAGCACTCTGTGAACAGCCAGCTTCTATAGCAATAACCTTTTGTTGTTTAACCTCCTTGAGGAGGGTGTCAATGACTGTCTACTGGACAACGAAATCCAGTTTTCCCCTCATGGTTGTATAGCCTAATGAACCGACAAAAGGTTCTTTTAAAAGGGGTTGGAAACCCTTGTTTTTGAGACCCCATGATCAACAATTTTGGGCCATTCCACACTAGTCTTTTTTTATGATATATGAATTTGGGTTTTTTCATTAGCTGTACCATAACCCACCCATAAAAGAAATAAATTTTTTTAAATATATTGCTCGTGTAAATGAGTCAAAACAATATAGGGTTTTTTCTCTATCAAACTTGAATTACAGACACAAATTAACTTTTGGATTATGTTATATTTTTTTGAGATGTACTAGTATTGTGTAAAACTGTACAATTGAAAGAAACTGTAAAAACCCTTTTTTACAATATGAGAAGGGGTGGCATTGGGATCGTGTCACTGCCGTCTAAATTTCTCACTGCCAGGGGCCTTTCCCCCCTGTTAATTTTTTTTAAAAAAACTTTTTTATGGCAAACCCAAATATTGTTGTCTAGTTTGTCCGAGGGGGGGAGTGGCTGCCTCCTTTGGTTTTCCGCACTCCACCCACCTTCACAGTTTTTTTAAATAAATGCAGTGTACTTAGTACGGGAGCCTTCACTCCTTGAAGTATGGAGGCCGAACAGGCCCCCCCCCAAAAGAGAGGTTTAAAGTTAGTCAAGTTAAAAACCTTTTTTAAGGTTTGTTTTGAATAAGGAGGGGCTTAAGAAATTTTTTGATCAAAAATTGAACTAAAACCAAAAAAAAATTTTCATGTACCCAAAAGTATCAAAATGCTTTTTTCAAAATTCCTATTTTTCTTTTGATAGTTTTTTATTAATGGTGCTCTTGTTTTTGGGAAGTGTATGTTTTTGCGCCACAACGTGTGCACCTACCATTTTTTTAAAAAAAGTTTTTGGATGTGAAAAACCAAAAATATTTTTTCACAAAAACGATCTCAACCCTATTGAAACTTATGGCAAAGCGAAAAGGCAGTGGGGCAATGCGACCTACAAACAGGCTCAGTTACACCAGTTCGTCAGGGAGGAATGGCCACAATTTCACCCAAATATTGTGAGAACTTTTAGAAGGATATCCAAAAAATCAAAAAGTTCAAGGACAATGCACCAAATCTAATGAATGTATTAAGCTTTGAATTTGCAGAAAGAAAAAAAAATGCCTTAAACAAAATTTTCCCCTCTCATATTCTGCATTTGGCAAACAAAAATAATTTTGGGAATCCCCAATTGACCTAAAAAAGGTAAGGCTTATTTTTTATTCCCCAACAAATATAATTCGGCCGGGCGGCACTCACTGGAATGTGGAATTATTTGGGTGCCGGTTGATGAATTTGTAAAGCCCTTCAACTAGTGGAAAATATTATTATTCAACTACTGGAATATTTTCTACTATTCTGATTCCATGTCAGATAGTGAGAAAAACATGCATATAGTATATGTTTCAACTGTATGTCTGTTATTTTGTCATTTTTGTAACTAAGCACTGTATCTTCATATTAAATTTTAAAACTTTAGTAGTTTTGCCTTGTTGGCCTAGGGAACCCTGTATTTCTCCAAAGAGGTTAAGTGACTGCTGTTGCACGTGACCGATAGTACAGAATTCCTTTCACTTGTATCTTGAAAGGTGGTGGCAGTGTGTGTTGTTGGACCTGTGGACCATATGAGGGTAAGTGTGGTGTTCTTATAATAGGCTGAGTAAGAGCCAAGTGTGAGCTGTTGTTGCGTAGTGGATCCCCAGGTCACCCCCCAAGTTGCGCAGAAGGAGGTGGGGCCCCTATTTGCCAAACGGATTGTGCTAAGACCCTCTGCATTTTCCCCTTTTTCCCCGGCGCATAAAAGAGGGGTTGGGAGTGGAAAAATTCTCGGGCCCTTTTTTGTGTGCCCCCTGTCCCTTGAAAATTTTCCCCCTTGTGCCCCGTTCCCTGGAATCTACCTACAGGAAGTCTATATATCTACCTACAAGGGGCTACATACCTACAGGTATCCTACTGACCTTTAGGGCATATATATTTATCTATGGGGGTCTACATATCTACAAGGGGCCTATATATCTACTTACAGGGGGAATTATAAACAGTGAAATAAATAATTATTTGATCCCTTGCTGATTGTGTAAGTTTGCCCACTGACAAAGACATGAACAGTCTATTTTAAGGGTAGGTTAATTTTAACATAGAAGATAGAATATCCAAAACAAAATCCCCGAAAAACACATTGTAAAAACATTAAACTTTACTTGCATTTTCTGAGAGAAATACAGTAAATATTTGATCCCTACCAACCATTTTGAGTTTTTGGCTCCTAAACCATTTAAAAGCTCCTAATCAAAATTGTTTTCTGCATTAAAGATTTTCTCCCCAAGGGTTTCAAAAGAATGCATGGGTTTCCTGTCAACCCCCGGTTTTAGACAATTTCATTTGTCCCTTTTTTACAGAAAAAATCCGTGTTTCAATGAATTTGATTAAAGTTCTCAAATACGAAGGACCCCTTCTTATCTATCCCCAAAAAAAAGCCCTTTCAGAGTGTTTCTTAGATATAACAAGTTTTACTGTCGCCCCCACAGACCCACTGAGACACTGCGATTTATATCATCCGTTTTTTCATTGAACCACCCGGAATTTGTTTACAGGGAGAAAAGGGGAATGAAAAGCCAAGGGGGTAAAAATCATATACTTTTAAGGGGGAAAAAAAAGGAAAAAAAGAATATATTTGGAAATTTTCTAATTTTTTGGGTTTAACATTTAAAGCATTCTTTTAGCGAGCAACCCCTTAAAAACAGTGTCTAAATAGTCACCTTTATTAAAGACTCCTGTCCACAGACTCTACAACAGGGTCCAGACCAACGAGCTTTCTAAAGATGTCAGGGACAAGATCATAGACCTGCACAAAGCTGTATCTACCTATATACCTACAGAGACCTATATTTTTAATCTACAGGGGTCTACCTACCTACAGGGGGCCTATATACCTTAAAGGGAACTACCTACCTACAGGGGCCCATATATTTATCTAAGGGGGACCTATATATCACTTATATAACAAGGAAAGCTGCAATTAAATGAAGAAGACTCAGAAGCCCTGGCAGCCCATCTTGATTACAGGTTAGTGTGATGATGTCATTACATCAGTGTATAAGTTGAACAAGACCTGGATGGGGCACCACACCAGGTTGGCAAGAAAGGCAAAGAACAGGCACATACCCAGTAGCTTTGGGGTGTGCCCCTAGAATCAACGTAGGCAGCCCAGTCTAACACTGTTTAGGGTTGTCATCTTTTACATGGGTAAAAAGAGCAGTATAGGATACAAAGGGAATAATTCAAAGATCCCTGATGAATAACAGAAAAACAAAAGGAAGAAGCGCTCCCTAGTGCAATATATCTTTAAAATTCACGAGAAAAGGTGCACTCACCTTCTCCCATGGTGCTTCCGGTAGGCACAACTCTCCCCACACAAGTATCGATAGTAGGCTACTGCCCAGTCATCAGCCGCTTATCCTCCACATGCCCAGATTCACAAAAGTGGATTTATAAAAATGGCATCAAGATTATTCAATGTGGAAACTTCACACTGAATGCTTGCTTTTAGCCAGTAATGCAAACAGCAAGCATGTGATAGGATAAAGCGCAGATTGCTTTAAAATATACAATAGTACATTTAATGGTTAAAACATATGAACAAGGAACCTGAGGAAGTGTTACTAAACTACACGAAACACATTGTTCGTATGTTTTAATCATTAAAGGTAGTACTGTACATTTTAAAGCAGTTTGCACTTTATCCTATAGCGTGCTTGATGTTTGCATTACTCATCGTAAGCAAACATTTAGGGACACATGCATGAAATGGTTTTGGTCTAAAACTCACTTTTTTCCCCATAGAAATTACACTGAGTAATCTTGATGCCAAAGATCCCTGATGAAAAGCAAATGGAGATGGTAATGGACCACTGCACCCTTAGCAGGCTGCTTGCCATCGGCATAGCAATAAATGCTTTCTTTTTCTAACCACCGGTGGTAACAACACATATACTCAGTGACTAAGCCCTGTTGGTTGTAAGCCCTCACAGGCAAGTTCCTCTCTCCCTCTTTACCAGTTGTTAGTCACTTAGAGCGACATGTCCCATTAGGGCTCCACCATTTTTTGGTGTATTTTGCACCAAAAAACTGTTGATGCTCTATTCTCCATATAAAAGAACTGTCGTACACCAAAACTAAGTGCCTTTTATACCAGACACTAAATTAGGCGCATCAAGTAAACTAGCAATGATATGCTATGTGCCTAAATTATGCTATGTGCATAGATTGGGTGCACCAAGGTATACCAGATGCCAGATTTTGGACAGGTTCTTTCATTCAGGCGCTAAACGATACACTCATTTATTGCGCCTTAAAACTGGTGTGGAGGCGCCTCTTTTCTGACATGTCGCCCTTAGGGTGCATTTACACGGCAAAGGACAAAATCAGCTTGGTTTTGACTTCAGCAGAACCATTCCTTACAACCGGTGTTTGGACTGTTTTTGACACAAAATCCAGTTGGTTTTTTAGCGGTTTTTGTTACTGATTTTGTCCAGGTTTCCCCAGCAGTTTTTGGACGGTTTTTCAAGCAGAAAAGTGTACATATTGCAAATGTATTCCTGATTGTTGCAATAAAACATGTGATTTTTTTTTTTCTCCACAATTTAACAATGATGCACAAAGGCCACCTTTTTCACTTTCACTTTAAGTACATGTGCATGTTAACAGCATAAAAATTCCGTTAGTTTAGGCTAAGAAAAGGATTTATAGACTCTCGTTCACACTGACACTCACCTCGTGAGTGCTTTGCAGGACCTTCCTGTGTTAAAAAAAAGTGCAAACAAACCTGCAAAGACCCACTATAGGTGGGATCATTCTTCACTTTTTTTTTGCAAAAAACTAAAACCACCCAAAAATCGCCCAAAACCTGCATAAAAAACCTGGACAAAAACTCACTTTCTGGCATTTTTTCTTTGACCCCAAAATGTTAATTTTCTGTCGGGAAAACCGGGGCCCCAGAAAAAAATGAAAAATTTTCCTAAGTTTTTCCGCCCAAACAGAGGCGTAAAAAAACCCCCCCCGGGGGGGAAATGCTGCAGGGGGGGACTGCTGAAGTTTTTTTTCTTTTAAAAAGCCAAGGGGAAAGGGTTTTTACTTGAGGGTTTTTCAGAAAGTTTCAAAAACAAAAACCCGGGTCTAAAAAAATTTCCGACCAAAATCCCCTTCCCCTGGGGACCTGCCCATTTTTTTTCAAACTGCACTTTGTTTGGTCTTATGTATGTTAAAACCCCCCTAAAATTTGGGTCACACCCGAAATTAGTGGCCTTTAACAAAAAATAATAATAATAAAAAAACTAAGTTTTAAAGAAGGACTCTGGCCCCAAAAGGGTTGGTAATTTTTGTACTCTGCTATACACAGTAAATACTAAACCCTTTCGGGTTGAAAATGGTGAAAATGAAACCACATGGTTTAATGTAATAAAGAGAAATTTTTTTTACTGCATCAGCTGTTGATCACCTGTTTTTTTTTATACTAGTGGGGGGAAAATTTCCCTGCCCGTCTGCACCCATTATTTAAAAAGTGGGAAATTCAGGGGTTATATTATAGTAAGGGGTTTTAAAGTTACATCCTATGGTTTTGGGCACTCACTTCTCCAGGGTCCAATGTTGCCCCAACAAAACTTTTTTTTCCTTGAAAGCAGGGCTTAGGGTTGCTACAATGCAGTGGACAAAAAACGCCTGAAAACGGAAAATTTCTAAAAAAAGTTTTTTTGAAACTGAGTTTTTGTAAAATGCCTTCAAAAACCCGCTGAAAAAAAAAGTCCCTTTTTTTTGGGGCGTTTTTTCGTTTTTTTTGGGGCGTTTTTTTTAAGCGTTTTTTTTTTAAACGGGCTTTTTCTTTCTTTTTAATGTATGCACAAAATAAGCCAAATTTGGGTAAAAGCCCAAAAACCCCACAGGGGAGTTAACCCTGGTTTAAAATATCATTTTCCCCTTTTGATCACTGTAGCCATTGTGAGCACAGTTCCTTTGTGTGTGCTTTCTCGTGGGGACTGCTTTTAAATTTAAATTTTTTCACCAGATTCTTGCACCAAAAAACCCCAAAAACCCCCATTCTTTTCCCTTTCCAAGATAAAAAGGTATTGCATCAAAAACTTTAAAAAAAAGGGTTTTAGCGCCCAAAAAACCCCCAAAAAAAACATTTTTGCGGCAAAAATTCCCGTAAAAAAAAAAAATTTTTAGTGTCAGAAGCGAGATCAGTTTATTAGCGCCAAAAATTTTTTTAAAAATATTGAAAATAAGCCCCCCAAAACCCCTTTAAAAATCGGAATTCTGGCGCCGAAATCCCTAAAAAATTTTATTTTTTTTGGGGTTTCAAAAGCTAATAAATTTTTATTAGCGCCAAAATCGGGAAAGTTTTGGGAAATTTTTCCCCCAAAAAACCCCAATAAAAAAAAGGGATTCTTTCCCCCAAAATCCAAAAAAAAAAACGTTTTTTTAGCGTCAGAGGCGAGATAACTTTATTGGCGCTAAAATTTTGTAAAAAAAAATTTTTTTTTGTGCCAAAAAACTTTAAAAATGGTTCGGGCGCCAAAATCCTTTTAAAAAACTTATTTTCTCATCATAGAAAGATAACTTTAATACCCCAAAAATATGTTTAAAGAAAAGGAGTTTTAAAATCAAAATCTGAAAAAAAAAAAAACCCCAGATTCTGATGCCAAAATCTGTAAATAACGTATTTTTAGCAAAAAAAAAATGGAAATTTCGCAAAAATCGTTAGCGACCAAAGCATAATCATTTTGATTACAAAAAGGGACAAAAAAGGACTCATTCCCAAAACTTTGTAAAGCAGATTTGTAATTGGGAAAAACCTTTTTACACCCACATAGGGGGGACCCTTTGGGGCCCTGGGAGGGTTTTTTATTTTAAAAATCGGGGGCAAAAAACGCCCGAAAACGCGCCAAAAAAACGTGCCAAAAGAGGTCCGGGGCTTTAAAATAGACTTTCCCGTAGTAAATTTTTTGCCCGCTCTGGGCCCTTTTTTAGAGATGTTGGGAAAAAATTACCATGAAAAAAAACGAGCAAAAAAAGAAGCTCAGGTTTTGGGCGCAGGAGTTTTTTTTAAAAATAAAGTCTAAAGGGGATGATTACAATCTTTTTTTCCAGGTTTTTAGAAAACGAAAAAAAAGCTGAAAAAAAAGGACCCTTTTTTGTGAAATGGAGCATTTGCCTTTGGGTAAGTTTTACAAAAGGCCCAAAGTCAAAATGCCAATTTTTTTAAAATCGGAAAATTTTTAAAATTGCAGGACCGCCCTTTTTTTTTGGTTTCAGGTCTGCCGACAGAATCTGCCAGAATTACTGTTTAAAAACCCAAATATAAAATTTTTTCTGTACTTTGCGATTGCTAAACTCCTTTCCCAAAATTTTAAAAGTAAGTTTGCTGTAAACAAACTAGGGGCCCAATGAAATACCATCCGTCTGATTGGATAAAAAAAACAGTGTTTTTAAATACAAGGAAATTCAGGGTTTATACCAATTTTAAACGTAAAATATAAAAGTTTTTTTATCATTGGGGTTTAAAAATTTAAATTTTTGGGGGGGCAAGTTTATAAGGGAAAACAAAGTTTTAAGTTCATATTTTGGGGAAATGCATCAAACCTTCAAATTTTGGATGAGTTGCATTAAAAATTTCATAGTCCAATTTAAAAAAAAGCCCCCCAAAGGGCTTTTTTACTTTAACTTTTTATTTCCAAATTCTGATGTTGGGAAAAAATGTACCCTGCGCCAAACTTTTTCTTCTGTGGGTGCTTTAAACCCCTTTTAAAAATTTATTTGTAAGCCAAAGGAGGGCCCTTTAATTTCCCCAACGTCTTTCAGAAAAGGTACTTTTCTGAAGGTAGTTTTTCCTTTCATAAGCTAAAAGCAAATTTTAAACGTATAAAATCTTTAAATTAAAATTTGGCAAGAAAAAATAGAGATAGAGAATTGTTTATGCAAAAAGTATTTAGACGTTTTTTTTAGTTTAATCAATGGTTTTAAACGGGTTTTTTAAAAGAGTTTAAAAAGTTTTTAAAAATACCCCACCGGGCAATACAACATGGTTTTTTTTTTTCCACCCCGATTTTAAAACCCCAACCCGGTTTTTTAAAAAAATCCATGCTGTTTTTAAATACCAAAAATGGATTTTTTTTTTGCGGGCCCTTTGGGATACGGTGGGACCGCCCGATTTTTGGTGGATTCAAAAATGAATCTGCTGAAAAAACCACGGCCCCGAGCTATGCTGTTTTAGACATGCCTTTTCTGGTTTTTTCCCAGGAAAGGGTCTACTGATTTTAACTGTCCCAAGTTTGTTAGTTACCCTGTGTGGAGAAAACCCTTTTAAACCCAAATTTTCCTTGTCCCCAGCTCTGTTTCTGCTGGGGCATCAAATGGATTTTATTCCGCCGTAATTTTACCCCGTCCCTTACAGGGAAATTCCTTTCTTTTAAAAGTTGGTTGGAAAAACCCCAAAACTTTTAAATAGAGATGGGCAATTGGGTTTCCCCACGAAATGGAATTTGTTTTGGGAATTTTTAAAGGGAAAAATTCGGTTTCTGAACGAAGTGAAGTTTGGGGTACCCCCGGGTGGCAAGGGGTGCTTTTGATTGATTTAAAATGGCTGCGAGCACAAAGGGGTTTTCATGGGGCCCAAAGGGACTTGGGGGGAAGAAGGGGATAGCCCCGCATGACCCTGTGCAGAGATGAAGCCAATCAGAGAAAGGGGGATTCTGTGACCGTCACCCGGGACTATATAATTTTCCCGGGGGCGATTGCTGGGGTCATACCGGCTCTCCCCTGGGACTGATTAGGGAAGGGCTGCCGCGGGCTGCTTGTAATTTGGGTCTTACTGAAAAAACTGATTTTTTTTACAGGGATTTTTTGGGGGTGTCTCAGCTTTTCTCAGAGACTGCTTCTTTAACGTTCTTTTTTTGATTTTGTGGGGAAATTTGGGTGTAAGTCCCCGTGTGCGTTTCCCAAAGCGCTGCATTAAAATTTTTAATGCTAAACTGCTACCCCCAGCACATTTTAATATCCCGGGGGGATTTAACCCTTTTTTTTGAAATTTATTTAAAGGAAAAAAGCGTTTTTAAAAAATACAAATACCACTTAAATTTTTTGGGTGCCAATTTTTTTTGCGCAAAATTTTCATTTCCCGGGGTTAATTTTAAACGTTGTTCTGCTGTTGTGGGGGGACTCCAGGGAAAAAATCTTTTTCACCCCAAAAAAAATTTAAATTTTTCCCCCTGTAGCATAATTTTTACAACGAAGGGGTAATTTCAATTTTTTTTTTCTTGTTGTGTAGCGTAAAAAAAACGCCCCTTGTAAAAAACACTCAAAGCTCATAGTTTTTTGGGTTTCTCAAATTTTTGGGGGCAATTTTACACCAAGGGGTTAAATTTAAACGGTTTTTTTTGGGGGGGGGGTTTTTTCTGGTGGGGGACCCAAAAAAAAACCCCTCTTTTTACCCCCCAAAAATACATTTTTCCTGGTTTTCATAATTCACAACGAAGGTTTTAAATTTCAATTTTTTCTCTTGTTGTGTAGGGAAAAAAAAAAACAAAAAATTGGTTTTGCCATGGAAAAACTTGTTTTAAAAAACAAATGCACACTGGTGTGGGAGTAATTACTTTAAAATTCAAATTTTTAAAAAAAAGTGGCAAACAGGTTTTTTTAAAACAAAGCAGTGTTTTTTGAAGCCCGGTTTTCTTCGCTCCCATAGTTGGGGGGTTTTTGAAAGGACCCAAAAGAGGGTAACAATAGGTAGGACCCCCATGAAAAATTTAGGGGGCCCTTGAAAGATTTTGGGGGGTGGGCTTAAAAAAATTTTTGGGCCAAAAGTGTGAAATGAGAACCTCCCAAATTTTTTTCCCCTGTATCCTTTTGTTAGCAGGGAATGCTTTTTCCCAAAATTTTTCCCGTGTGCGTAAAAAAACGCCATTGGTTAAAACCGCACAAAGCTAGTTGTTTGTGGTTGCTCAATTTTTTTTTTTGGCGCAATTTTTCTTTCCCGGGGTTAATTTTAAATGTTGTTTTTCTGCTGTGGTGGGCTAAAATAAACCGGGCTTTCACCGCCCAAAAAAATAAATTTTTTTCCCGAAGGCTTAAAATTTACAAGCGAAGGTTTAAATTTCAATTTTTTTTTTTGTTGGTTTGCATAAAAAACAGGCCCTTGGGAACACGCTACAAAACCTTTGTTTGTGGGTTTTCAAAAATTTTTTGGGGGGCAAAATTTTCATCCAGGGGGGTTTAAATTAAACATTTTTTCTGCAGTTTACTCAGTAAAAAGGGAAAATTTTTTTTTTCACCCCTACAGAAGAAATTCTTAGCATAATTATTTTTCGGGGAAGGGGTTTTTAATTTTTGCCTTTTTGCTTTTTATTCATAAAATAAAACAGAGTTTTTAAAACGGCACATCAAGTAAATTTTTCCCCGCCCCCTTTGGGGGAGCGCAATTTATAACCCAAAGGGTTTTCCTTTTTCTTCTTTTGGGGTTCATTTGGAGGGCAAATTTCAGGGTGTGAAATTTAACAAAACAGATATCTTCATCAAACATTTTCGGGAACCCTTTTGAACAAAAATATGGTTCCCGACAGAGAAAGGGGGCACTCTTCACCTGCGAGTTGGGAGAAAGGGCCAAAAACTTTTTTGGCAGGCCCCAGGTCCCCCGCACGCAAGGGGACGTCGCACGGGGTCACTCTGTGAGGCCCAATGCCGCTGTCATTAAAGGGCCCCCGTGCTGACTAGCCAAACCCCAAAGGGGTTTTTGATTGGTTGACTAGGTTTATCCCTTCCTCCCAGAAGACATCTACTACCCCAGCCCGAGTGGGGGGGGAACGGGCAGACAACAACCCTTAGTTGGGATGGCCCCCGGGAGTGGGGGCAGCGGCTTCAACCCCTCCCCAACCCCCCCCCCTCTGGGGGGGGGGCCCAAAAAACCCCGGGTTCCCCCCAGGGCCGGGAGATTTATTGTGGCGCCCCATAAGGGGAAGAACAATTGAGGAAGCGTCGCAGTTTGTCAGCGAAAGAAATGGGGCCCAAAATCCCCTGCTTCTTGCAGTATGCGGCCAAGTATAGATGTGGAAGTGGAAATTTGGGAAAGGTTTATGTTGTGAGGGGTCACCTTTTGCATACCAAACCGGGTTTAAGGGGCAGGGGAAATTTACGTGAAACCCCAAAAAGATGATGAGTAACCCACCGCAGTTGGAGCCCGGGGGTTTACAAAGGGGTTTTATTTATCGTCAAGGGGAAGGAAAGGCCCTTCCCGCTTTGGGGTCAGGCCCGGCGCAGCCCCAGGTGGGTTTTGTGGCCGTGGGGTCGCAGGTTTTGGGAAACAGTGGGGAGGGTTTGGGGCCAAACGGCCCGGGGGGAGAAAAAAACCCCCTTCGCAATTTTCCCCGAAAGTAGCGGCCCGGGGGGTCAGCGAGGCCTGAGGCGGTTTGTTTTTCACTCGTGCGGAGATTGGGGGGAAAAAACCATACTTGGGTGTGTGGCGTTTTGTTGCTTTGACAACCGGGGGCGGGGCCCAAAAAGGGGGATTTGTAAATTTTGTGGGCAGAAAAAAGAAGCGGGGGCCAGGCCCTGGTCAAAACATGCAGCGTCACCCCTCCGGTTTGGCCCCGGGGGAAACTGGGTCAAGTGGGGGTCCCTTTCCCGGGCCCCCGCGCAACAGGGAGCGCAGGCCCCGTGGCAAGCATGCCCAAAGCAAACCCTTTTAAGGGGTCCACCCCCCTCAAAAGGGGGGGGGAAACTGTTTTTCTTTTACATCATCTCTCGGTTCCCAATTCTCCTGCCCCCGCTACTCATGGGCGCCAGGGATTGTTCAGCGAGGCGATTGCAAAGAGGCAACAGGATTCGTCCAACTTTCCCAAAATTTCAGCAGCTGACCGTGCTCCTGTCCAAGTTTTTTGGTACTCAATCCCCCCCCTTTCCAAATTTGGGGAAAATTTGCAAAGTTCAGGGGAACTACTGGTTGTGCCGAGCCCCAGAATTTAAATTTCCCAAACCCGTAATTTCTTTTCCAAAAAGGATTTTCCACACTTCAAAAAAAAGTAGAACAGGGAAAGGGGGGCCCGTCCTTTTGGGGTTAACGGTTTTTTCCAAGGTGCACGGCAGCGCGGAAAAGTCTGGGGCTGTAAAATAAAAGGTGAGGGGCCGTAAAATGGGCCCTTTAAAAGGCCCCCTGGGTGAATGTTTCTTCCCAGCCCAGGCACACCAACAACGGACAGGGACGCCCCCCCCTTTTCCTCCACGGGGTCAAAAAATGTGGCTCCGGGGCCAAAAAACCCCCCTCCTCCTCCTCCTCCCCCACCACCACCATTTTCAGAATCCACAAAATATGCTCCATAAAAATTTTCCCCTGTGTAAAAGCACCAAACATTGTCATGCCTTTTACACCTGGCTTGCCTCGGCGAAAAAAGTCCACAGGGGGGAAAATGCTTTTTGGTCATGCAACAAAAATCGATGTGTGGCTTTCCCCCGGCCAACTCAAAAAGGAACCCTGGTGACAGGGCAAAATTGGGGGGAACAAGGTGTCCGCGCGGGACCGAGGAGGGGGTTTTGGGCCATGCGCCCGCATTTGGGCAAAAAGTTCAAATCTGGGTTTTGAAAAAAGGGTTTCCCGAAATCTTCCCCCCGATCTTCCAAAATTTTTTTAAAATGGCCAGGAAAAAATGTGCTCACTTCAATCCATTCCCCACAAAGCCCGGGAAAAACCCCCCCTCGGTTGCAGTGGCCCCGAACGGGCCCCCCCAAAAACACTCTGTTTTGCGTGTTCCCCCCCCGTTGGGAAATTTCCCGCCTTTACATGTTGGAAAAACTGTATGAACAGAGAAAGGCCATTAACGATTTTTTTTATGAACCAGGCGGACCCGGAGTACTCCCCTGTGTCTTTCATTTACCAGTGGGGAAACTTTAAGCGTGACACCTGGGGGTTTGTTGAGGGACAAATTGGGGAGGGCCACGTTATTTTTTTTCAGTCCCAACTTTTGGGGGGATTAAAGTCAAAAACCACTGCTTCCTCCCCCCCGGAAAATCGAAAAAACTTCGGCAAAGGGGGACTGGGGGGACCTGGGATACCCTCTCGCGGGAAAATTGGGTCCGGGGGGGCGAAATTTGGGGGAGGAGGGGGAAGAGGAAAATTGGGAGCAGAAAAAATTGTCTGGTGAAATTAGGGGGTTTTCTAAACCAAGGGACAAGAGAGGGGGGAGCACTTGGGGGGAGGTAAATGGGATGAAAAGATGAGGCAATGACTGCAAGCACCTTTTGGGGATTGGGGGCAGGGGGCCCCTCGGGGTCACTTGTTCGATTTGGCCCCCGCAAGCTGATTTTCCTGGTAGTGACGCTGAATAGTCCCCCATCCGGGAGAGGGGGGACTTTTTTCTCTCTACCCTATTTTGGGCCCCCCCCTTACCCCCGGGGCCCAAAATGGGAGCCTTTTTCCCCCGCTTTTTGAAAAGGGAGGGGAAAAAATCCAAAAACTATAGGGAAATCCTCCGCAGTCAGTTGGGCCCCTTTCCTAAGTGGCGGGGGTCGTTCTACTCCCGAAAGGTCCCGACCGGGGGGTTTTTTTCCCGGGGCTTCCGTTTCTACTGCCCCGGCTGCTGGGGGGGAAAGGGGGGAGGGTAGGAGCAGTACCAGCTCCTCACAGCAACCTAAGTCTGGGGTCAAATGATGGGGCAGCTTCCTTCACCCGCCTAGTTTAGGGGGGCGCGCCAGCACACAGCAGGGCCAAACAGACCCGGGAAACCAAAGCTGGTGGCCTACTTGGGCAGC
Organism: Phyllomedusa bahiana; assembly: GCA_025379985.1. Taxonomy (NCBI): domain Eukaryota; kingdom Metazoa; phylum Chordata; class Amphibia; order Anura; family Hylidae; genus Phyllomedusa; species Phyllomedusa bahiana. The sequence goes on from JAODAL010016370.1 coordinate 23,944, forward strand.
ACTCTGCCCCCCCCGTTAGAAGATCCCCTGGGCTGCTGAGCGGGCCCAAAAAGGATTTTTGGCCGGGAACTTCCGAGTTTTGCAGTGGAGAAGCGTTCCTGCCCCCATAGTTTTGGGGATCAAGCGGGTGTTTTAGTGCAAACGGGGGCCTCGTTTTCCCCAAGGGGAACCCGCTTTTCCATGGGGGAAATTTTGGGAAAACGACCTTTTTTCAGGATGAATCGGCCCTGGATCGGCCAGGATTTCCCCACACCAACCCTTAGGCCCTCGGTACTAACATCAGCCATGACGCCTTCACCCAAACTGTAGAGAAATGAACAGTGTTGCAAACGTACCTGCCTCAGCCACAATCTGATGCCGGCCAACTCGTCTGATGCCACACATCTGCTAGCAGTTTTCTCCCATCTGCCACCAACCACTTTACCAGTGACTGGCTATGGTGCCACCCACTCTCCCCACTCTGTCATTGTGTCACTCTCTGACCTCAAGCTGTTGTCCTTCCTGCCGCCATCACCTCCACGCTCTGTCAATCTGTGCCACTCTGTGGCCAACTCCTGTTTTTGCCACCTCCAGGAATTGATTGTGCCTAACGGTCTGACTCATGCTTGCTTGCCACCGGGTCCCCTGTCCACACTCTGTCATTGTGCCACTAGCCTACCTGTGGCCGTACTCCTGTTTTGCCACCTCCAGAATGTCAACTTGTGCACTGTCTGACCTCATGCTGCTGCTAGCGCTGCTGCCGTGACACTAGACACTGTGATCATTGTGCCACTCTGTTGAAAACTCCTGTTTTTGCCACCACCACAATTGGGATTGTGCCACTGTCCTGACATCATAGCAGCAGCCGCCGGTCGACCATCCACTCCTGTCATTGTGCCACTCGTGCCTACGTACTTCCAAGTATTTTGCCACCTCCATAATAGTGGAATAGTGCCACTGTCTGACCTCATGCCTGTGCCGCCGTCACGCTCCACACACCCGTCATAGTGCCACTCTGTTAGGCTACTCTGTTTTTTTGCCATCTCCAGAATGATGATTGTGCCACTGTCTGACCTCATGCTGCTGCCTTGCTGTCACCTCCACTCTCTTTCATTGTGCCACTCAGTGGCCTACATCCTGTTTTTGCCACCTCCAAAATGTGATTGGTGCACTGTCTGACTCATGCTGCTGCTGTGGCTGCTGCCGTGATCCTAAGACACTGTGTCATTTGTCCACTCTGTGGCCTATCCTTTTGTTTTGCCTACCCACCAGAATGTCATTGTCTGCACTTCCTAACCTCAAGCTGCTGCTGCGGCTGCGTGCCGGGAACCTATGACACTGTGAGTCATTTTCTTGTGCCACTCTGTGGCCTACTCCTGGTTTTTGGCCACCTACACAATGTATTGTGCCACTGTCTGACCTCAATGCTGCTGCCTAGCCGCACCCCGTTCCAATCTCACTCATTAGTTCACTCAGTGGCCTACTCCAGTTTTTGCACCTCCAGATTGTTGATTGTCCACTGTCTGTCCTCATGCTGGCATGCCGAGCGCCGACACCGCCTCCACTCCCTTTCCCATTGGTGCACCTCTGTGCCTACTCCTTTTTGCCACTACCAGAATGTGATTGTGCCACTGTCATGGGACACTCCCATGCGCTGCTGTGGCGCTGCTGCCGTAGACCTAGACTACTTATCATTGTGCCCACTCTGTGTGGCCTTATTCCCTAGTTTTTATGTGCACCTCCAGATGTCCATTGTGCACTGTCTTAACCTCATGCTTGCTCGAGCCGCCGGTCACGAAACGGTCCACTCTTCTGTCAGTTGCCACTCTGTGCCTACTCTTTTCACACACATTCAACACCAGAAATGTGATTGTGCCACGTCTGACCTCAATGCTGCTGCCGCCGTTCACCTCCACTCTCTGTCATTGTGCACTCCTGTGCCTACTTCAGTTTTTTGCCAACCTCCAGATGTGGAATGTCATTGTGCCAACTGTCTGACCTCGATGCTGGCTTGCCTAGCCGTCACCATCCACTCTCTGTCATTGTGCACTCTGTGGCCTACTCCTGTTTTCCGCCACCTCCAGAATGTCATTGTGCCACTGTCTGACTCATGGCTGCTGTTGTGGCGCTGCCGTAAACCTAGCACACAGTTGTTCCTTGTGCCACCTTTCTCTGTGGCTACTGAAACTACCCCTGTCTTTTTTTTGCCACCTCCTGAATGTCATTGTGGCCACTGTCTGACCTCATTCAGCTGCTGTGGCTATCTGCCTTGACCTCTCACACTCGTGTCATTGTCCACTACTGTGGCCCTACTTCCTGTTTTTTTCTTCCCACCTCCAGAATGTCATGTGCAACTTTCCTGACCTCATGCTGCTGCCGCCTCACCTCCACCTCTTCATTGTCCACCTGTGGCCTACTCCTGTTTTTGCCACTCTCTGACCTCATGCGCTCGTTGAGCTGTCAACTCCACACTGTGCATTGTGCCACTCTGGGGCCCTATTTCGTTTTTCCCACCCCCAGAATGAAAATTGTGCCACGTCTGCCCTCATCTGCGGGGCTCCCCGTCACCCCCACCTCCCCTCCATGTTCCCCTGACTCTCACTTTTTTTTTTCCGCTTTCGCTGCAGACTTTACAGCAACATTCCCCTTCTTTTTTTTTCCGTTTTTGCCCTTTTTATTTCCCCAAAGAATTTTTTATAGTAAACGTTCTAAGGCGGCGCATCATGTGCGGTCATACTAAAACACAACATTTAAAGACCAAACCAAGCCCCTCGAAATTTTTAAGCAGGCAAAATTTTCAAAACCCGAGGCTCTGTGCAGCCTGGAATAGCTGTTTTTTTAATTGGGACCAAGTTTTTTTTGTCGGGAAATTCGGGAAGTGACAACCGAATTTTGAAAATTCGCCCCAATCTCTACTTATAAACTATTTAAAATTCATCCTTGGTTTAGGAATACTCATAAGAAAGCTGAAACCCCCCCCAAAATTAGTTTTTTTTTAACAAAATAAATTTCTTCACGCGAAATACTGATCATGTAAAAAACAAAAAAAGCCCAATTTTGGCAAGAAAAAATTTTTTGTCCCCACAGAAAAAATGTAAAAACCAAACAAATAATTCATTTCAAATAAAAAGAATGTTTCATAACTTGGTGAATGAAGTTTGGTGCATTAACCCTTTTTTTAAAATTTTTGTGTGACTTCCATGACTTAAAGGACTGCACCCAGCTTTTCACAATGATTCAACAATTTTTTGAGAAGACACGGGAATAGCAAAGAATGCAGCTTAAATCCCCCAGATTTTGTCAAAAATTCTTTGGTTTTGTCTTCCAAGCTTCCTCTTTATCCTACAAAAAAACATGCTCAATATTTCATGTCTGGTGACGGGCGGGCCAGTTCTGGAGCCCCTTTGATCTTCTTTGCCTTGGGGAACTTTGATGAAGATGGTGATAAAAAGGAGAAACCATCCTCGCAAAATTAACCCCTTTATGATAGGGAATGAAGAGGTACTAAATTTCTTGATATTTTAGGCTTTTGATTTTTGCCTTCCCCTTTGCAAATTTTGCACACCCCTACTGAATGAAACCCCCCCAGACATGTTTTTTTCCCACCACAAATTTTAACTGGTTTCTGGGGTATCTTGGGATCCCATATGGGCTCCAGTATTTCCTGAGATTGCGGGTGTGGTTAAATTTCAACTAAGATTCATCCAAAATCCACCTTCTCCACTTTCCAGCTCCACCTCCATAAGCGGCTTACCCTTGCAAATGCCACACGGTTTTTAAATGCCTTTTTGTTAAGGCTGGCTTCTGGCACTGATTCGAAGGGGCCCTTTTTGAGACAGAATCCGATAAATTGTTCTAGTTGAACAAGACTTTGGGTACCGGGCCTTTGGAGCTGTGCTGAAGTGGAAGAGGCTGGCTTTTGATTTTTCGAACCAACAAACTTTCCCCTTACAGTTGTCTTGGGGTCGCCGGACCGGCTTTCAAAAACATCTAAATTCCTTCAAATTTTTTTTTAATTCTTGTACTTAAACGCAGACACATTAAAGGTCCCCACCCCCTCTGCAGGGATCGGGTTTCTTCAGCCCTTGAAATCAAGGCTTTGGTCCAGGTGGATTTTTTTGGCATTTTCAGAGGTCAAGTTGCATTTAAGTGAAAGTCTGGGGTGCGGGGAGTTCTTTTATACACCCCCACAAATTTTCCCGATCAATTTTGGAGCATAGGTGGGTTTAAACTGGGATTGGTGCATTATATGAAAGGCGACAAACTTCTGTCTTGCCAAAATCTGCCCTTTTTCCGTTTTTTCCTTACTAAAATATTTCAGCAGGAAGCAAATTTTTTCGGAAAAAAACCTCATTTGGGGGGGTTTCAGCTTGCAATGAACCCTTCCCAAAACAATGTTTTTTATTTTAATCAGAAATTTTTCCAACCCCCTTTCCAGAATCCAGAATAACAGTTATATTTTACAAAAAAGAAACCCCCCCCTCTTTTAGCCAGTCCAAAATTTTAAATTTTAAATGTACCAACCCTTTCCCAAATCCCGTCCAAAAACTGTTTTTTTTAAATCTGGATCCAGACCCTTTTCCAAATCCCACATAACTTTTTTTATTACATCTTTGAAATGAAAACCCAAAAACCCCCCAGAATCCAGTCACTATAAAAGTTATATTACATTAGAAATGTATCCCACCCCCCTTCCCAAACCTATTTACTTAACTTGTTTTTTACATTTAAAAGTACCACCCTTCTCCAAATTCCCCCCCACTATAACCCTTTTTTTAAATTTCATCTAGAAATTATCCAAAACCTTCTCAAATCCGTCTAAACTTTTTAAAATTTCAACTAAAATTATCCAACCCCTTTTTTTAAATCCTAGTCCTAAACTGTTTTAATTACATCTAGAAAGTTCCAAACCCTTCTCCGAATCCCATCACTAAACTTGTTATATTTTCACACTCCGAAATGCACCAAGCCCTTTTTTAACTCTTTAGGAATTCACCTGACAGTTTCCCCCGGGGAAGAGTTCCAAGTCTCACCGCTCTAAACCCCGAAAGAATCCCTTTTTTTTGTTTTTGTAGAAACTTTTTTTCCTCAAGACGTAAGGGGGCCCCTTGTTCAGATACAGTCCTGGTATAAAAAAATCTTTAGCGAGATCTCTATATTGGCCCTTTAATATATTAAACAATTTATTTTGTCCCCCCGAAGCCGTCTTTTCTCTAAACTAAAAAACCCTGACTGCTAATTTTCTGGTATTGCGTCCAAACCCCTCTTTTTATTATTTTGTTGCCCGTTTTTTACCTGTTCAAGCCACAAAATCTTTCTGTGCACTGGGCCCCAAAAAGTACCAAATTTCCTGTGTGGCATAACCTGACTTATATAGTGGGAAATAATGTTTTCCCAAAAATGTGCATCTATTTCCCCCTTTTTTAAACAACCCATACCTATTTGCCCTTGGCAGCTGCTGCCTGAAAACTGGCTGCTACAGTTAAATTTACTGCCACCAGGGTTCCCCAAATCTTCTCCCTGTCACTTTTACCCATGTTTTTTCCATTAAACCCCGTAAACAGTAAGGATTTTTTTCCCCCCCATGTGCAAACCTTGCATTTATCAGTTTTAAACCTCACCGCCACTTCTCTGCCCAGGGCCTCCAACCTACCGATCCCTTTTAATAACACATTATCCTCTATTTTGGGATTCCTTTCATACTTAGATACTCAAAATCGAAAATTCACTGTGCAATCCCGTGAAGATCATTTGAAAATATTAAAGGGGGAAAAGGGGCCAATACTGACCCTTGGTACCCCACAAACAGGATCCATTTTGAGTATGCACCGTTAATTACCACCCTTTGTGAGCCCGTCTTACCCACGCACACATTTTTCCCCCATCCAAGCATTCTCATTTTTCTTACCAACTTTTTAAGTGGGGAAAAGTACAAAAGCTTTAGAAAAACCAAAAATATGACATCCAGTGCCTCACCCCACCAGTCTGAAACTAACTTCCTCATAGAAGCTGATGAGATTTTTTGACAGGAGACCTTCATAAACCCATGCGGAAAAGGGGTTATACATTTATTTTAGTGAGATACTCCAGTACATCTCTAAAAACCCTTTAAACATAAAACCCACAACAGAGGTTAAGCTTTTCTGGCCTATAGTTTTCCCGGACACTTTTTGACCCTTTTTGAAAATTTGGGACCACATTTTCTAGCCCAAACTTTGGGGGCATACCCCTTTTTTATACAGTTCAAAATATTTAAATGGGGGCCCATCTACACTTACTTAACTCCCAAAAACATCGGGTGGGTAAATCAGAGCCTGGGGATTTGTCTATTTAACTTCCTAAGGGGAGCGCACTTCTTTCCGGGTTAGACAAGAAACATTTAAGTTGGAATTTTCTTTTCCCCCCTTTGCTCATCACAGGAAGCTCATCCTCCTCGGTAAATACAGGGAGAAGAAATATTTTTAAAAGGTTGCTTTCTTCTCATCCCCTCTATATCCTCCCTCAGTACTTTTTTTAAAGGGGCCCAAATTTTCTTTTTGTTTTTTATATTTATAAGAAAAAAAATATTTTGGGTACTTTACTTTCTAAAGGAAAAACTCTTTCTGTCTCCAGTTTTGCTGCCTTAATTTTTTTTTACATATTTTATTTTTTTCCTTATAGCTTTTTTGTGCCTCTTCACTGCCCTCCTGTTTTAGTAGGTGAAACGCTTTCTTTTTGTTTTTAGTCAGGGACTGTACACAGTGGGATAGGTTGCTGCCTTTACTCAGGAGTTATAGTACTAATACTAATACTGGCAGTAGCCGCCTAGCAAAAATACCAGTTGGGCAGGTGGTTTACTGGCCAGGGTCCAACACTACTGAACATGAAGACTTATAGGTTCCCTATCATATCCTGTCGTTCATTTGCCTACATATATTGCATTTGAGCTTGTATATCTAATGCAGTCATAGGCCGCAGATATGGCGTCCCAGCATGTCTCATAATGCTTAATTTGCAATAAATCTGTTAACCTTGTAGGCTCTTAGGGTATGTTCACACTGCGTGTTTGGATCCATGTTTCGAACCCTAAATTGACCCAAACACGTATCTAACAATGTGCAGTGTGTTTAACATTGCTTTCAGTGTAAAACATGCATCGACGTTCAGACAAGTGATCGCCGATGCGTGTTTACTTGCGTCTTACTGATGCATCTTTCAGATCCGTTCAAAGAATTGTCATGTCAATTCTTGATCTGAAAGACACAGCAAGCAGCCTATTTAAGACTTAGGGGTTCCTGCTGCAGCTAAAACACATCCAAACATGTACCTGCGTGTTGGATGCGTTTTGGATGCGATTGACGCAGTGCTTTGGAGGCGTTTTTCGGATCCAAAAACGGATCCAACATGCCCTTAGTTTTATCACTGTGAAGAGCATCTGGAGATCTCAATGGTGGTATGGGCAAGTGAAATCAAGAGTGGAGAGGGTCTGAGGTCAACTTCAGCAGGTGATCTTCCTGCAGAGTTTGGCAGAGAAAAATGCAGCAGGGGCGGTAGAGGTTATATTCCAACCTACCCTATCGCCACTGTGTTCCTCTGACAGTACCGAGACAAAGGAATACTGTCAGGCCTGCAGTACACTAAATGGTGCCAGGAGTTTAACATCTATTTTAGGCTATTATTGCCAACCGCTTCTATGAAACCTAGCTCGACATCCCATGATACTGCGTCACCTACAGCAAGAAGAAGGGCTTAAAGGGAACCTGTCACATAGATTATGCCCCCCTTGCTGAGGACAGCACAAGCTAGTGACAGACATGCTGTTCCTAACACTGTGTCCCTTATTCTGTAAGATGCTGTAGTTTTAGAGTATTTAATGCTCAAATCTTATTCGTGAGCAGGTGTTAGCCCCGCCCACCAAATACTAGCCCCGCCCACCTGATAGTTATTCACGTTTCTACCTATTCAAACTAATAGGGTTATCAGTTGAGGTGGGCGTGGCTAGCCTCAGTTGTGCGGGGTTTGAAAAAACCTGACTCTTTTCATGACTCTTTTCTGGCTGAAAACTGTAGATTTGAGCATTAATGCTTGAAAACTCCAGCTTCTTACAGAATAAGGGACACAGCGCTGGAAACATCTGTCACTAGCTTGTTTTTCCCTCAGCAAGGGGGGCATAATCTGTGTGACAGGTTCTCTTTAAAAGTGCTTTCTAATCACATTGATTAGCTTTAAAAATGTAGGCAAAGTTAAATAAAGACTATTACCAAATATATTGCTATCCTGATTTTGCTTCTGTTCAGAGCTAGAGCAGATCATATTTCCTGCTTGTTTATTATAGGTTACCTTGGTTACTGATCACCTTTCCCTGCTCTGGTAGCCCTGGCCAGGAGGGTGACCCCATTCCCTCTTGAGTGTTAAAGGAGCTTGTTTACCTTTCTTACTGACAAATGTAAATCCTTTACAGCTCTATAGTCTTGTGCCCTATTGTTAAACCCCCTTCATCACCAATATCCCTCTATATGAAATATATTCATATTCTGCTACCACAACATTACCTTTCCTACAGTGTGCCCATTACAATTCCATTCTTACTTCTGATCCCTACACGTGATTAAGGCCAACATCAATTCACGATTACCAGACCTTCCAGGGATCTGTTACCACTAATTACCAATACTTGAATTGTATGGACTGTGTATTTGTTCACACTGTATAATATAATTCACTTAGAACGCAAAGCTGGTGTGTGCTGTGGATCTTTCATTACTTGGACAGTAAGGGTTGAAATACCACGGGCAGCACCCACCATAACTGAGTGCTGTGCATTGTATATGTTTATATCAAACTTTAAATAGATTTGAATAGACCTTTGCTGTCCAGTTTGCTTCTGCTTAGTTTTATGATAGAATGCTGTACTGAACATTACCTGATTCAGCCCACAGATGGACGTAGACCTGTTCTGGAAGAAAAATTACATATTTTTTCTAATCATGCAAAACACCTTTCAGCTAAAAACCTCCTTAAGGTTGAAGAATTATTTTCCTTCTTGTTAGTTCATAAAATAATGATACAGATCCCAATTTTATAACTTCACTTATATTTCAATACTAGTAACTTTTATATGCATTTTATTCAACAGGGTTATGGATAGCATCTATTCATTCTACTCATATTCTGCTCCAGTGGTTAGCTCTCGGCCGTGCTAAATAAACCTGCCACAATATAATGAATGTGTTCTGGTTCCTGTTAGCCTTTTACTAAGTAAGGAGAAATGGAATGCATCAACCTATAAAGTACAGGATATGCTGATATGACACTTAACAAAAACGAGACACAGCAGAAAGGAGAACAGTGTTTAGACAGCTAAGGCTCTATAGCATGACACAACTCTGCAGCTTTATTCACAGAAGTAAACTTTAACTAGGGCTATATACTAAACAATACTGCTATTAATCATGCAAAAACTTTGTAAGAGTTGGGTGTGGTTTATGGATTCACCTTTAGAAAAATTAATACAAGCTGGAATAGCTGAACAAGATTTTAATTTTCTTTTTAACACAACAGTTGCACAACTTGTGATGGCTACAAACTACAGATGAGCGAATTGATTCTAACGAAGTGGAATTTGTTTAGAATTTCAGGAAAAATTTGACTCTGAACAAAGCTGAAATTCATGTCGATTCGTGGTAACGAATCTAAATTGCCGTGAGCACATGGCGTGACATGGGGCAAAGAACTATGGGAGAAAGAAAGGAACGCCCTCAATGTCATGACATGCAGACATGAAGCCATCAGCAGCCAGACAGCTTCTGTGATGTCACAGTCCTATAGATAGGGCGGCCATATTACATTCTGCCACTTGTCACTGTGTCTCATATGCACAAGCATCTCTCTGTAGAAGCACTAGATTGCACTCTATGCAAAATACTTCCGATTTTAGGGTTGCTGGGGTGAAATACCTTTCAAACACACAGGTTTGTGTCATATACACACCTGTTCCTGAATCAGCATTTTTTATTTTGGGATATTGCTCTCTGTGGCAATGAGTTAATTGTTTTCACTTATTGTGGGGAACTCTGTGTCACATCCAGTGTGTGTATTTCTGCCCTACACACATCTGAAATCCATCCAATTCAGTCTGTAGGGAACACAGAAGACATGCAATTATTCCATTTACTTGTCATCTCTGTTTTGAATCAACTCCTGTTTCTTTTTGGCTTTAGCAATACTGATGGATTATTGACTGATTGGTGGCAGCTAGGTGACATAATGAGGAGGTGGCGGCAGCAGCAGCATCAAGCCAGAGAGTAACATGGTGACATAGCCTGGAGGTGACAGCAGCAGCAGCAGCAGCAGCATGAGGAGGCCTGACTGGTGTGGTGGCAGCAGCATCAGAAGGCTACATAATGGCCCAGTGAAGAGTGGGGATGTGGGTGGCAATACCAGTCCCTGGTAAAGATGGTGGGTGGTAGAAGGAGCAGCTGGCAGCAGATATGTGGCATCAGGCAGGTGGCAGTATCAGAATAGTAGCTGAGGCAGGTAGCCAGAAGAATCCAGACTCATTTGTCAAAGTTTGGGTGAGGCGGCATGGCTGATCTTATTTTATGCATCAGGCATTGGTGTGTGGAAATCCTGGCTGATCCACACCTGACTCATCTTGATAAAGGTTAGTCTCTCCACATTTCAGGTGGATAAGTGAGTTCTCTTTGGAGTAACTATGGCCCCCACTGCACTGACTCTCCACCTCGGCTTGGCACAAGCCATCAATTCTCTGAATGGTGCAGAATCCACCACTTGAAAAGGGAGGGACTGCAGTACCACCAACTTGGACAGGGGCACGGTCAGCTTCTGCGCCGTAAGATGGCTGGACACACACTGCTGTCTCTTGGTAATTGCCTCGGTGAATGATTGCTGGCGCAATGAGTGTTGAGGAGTAGGAGCAACTGGACTGGTAAATGATGGGAAAGACAGACAGCTCCCTTCAGCAGAGGTGGTGGAGCTTTGAATGCCTGAATTGGGATGCATGCCACCGGGTGCTGCTGCCGCTGCTGCTGTGGCAGGGTGGACCACAACATCTGAGACACGTTTCCCCCAGGCCACTGGATGGTGACGCTGCATATGTTGACACAGGGTCGTGGTGCCAACATTAGGTCCCTGGCCACGCTTCACTTTCTACCCACAGATTCTACATATAACCATGTATTTCAAAGGTGTTTCACATAAGTGAAAAAGTAACTCTTTGGTGCAGAGAACAACATCCCAAAATAATAACCTGCCTGTAATGGAGATGTGTGTATGTGAGAAATATATAGACTGTATTTAAAATATAGTTTACCTCAATAAGTGAAGAAGTAACTCTATGTAGCTCTACATGTATCAGCATTTAACAGAACAGGTTCTGCCATAATCTGTGGAATCATTTGATGACGGTGTATAAGGAGTGTGCTCTTTGATGCTATAGTGGGATCTTGCCCCTCTGCTCAGTTCTTTCCAGCTGGCGCTGACATTACCCTGTCAGGCTGCATTCTCACTTCAGTTATTTGGTCAGTTTTGTCCCCGTAACTGCCCAGATAAGTAAAGTGTAAAGCGATTCTAAGAGCGACACCTGTCATGTGCGTGTCATAGTAAATCACAGCATTGTTTCAATATCAAACCACGCTCCCTATGCATATTTCTGCACGGCACAATATTCTACAACACCATACAGGCACTTTGTAGCCAGGAAATAGCTTTTTTTTACATGATTCATTGTAAACTAATTGTAAACAAACCGAATGTTGGGGGGAAATTCAACGAATCAGTCGAATTGAATTTATGAGAAATGTGCTCATCTCTACTACAAATTCTTTGTTAAGGCCTAGTATGCCGAGTGGTTGCAATAAACTCTAGGTGGCATTAGTTTCTTAAAGGTAGCACTGTCTCTTAAGGAGTCCAGTCAGGATTTATTCCAAATTATACACAGTCAACTCACATTATTATGACCACCAGCCAACATCTAGAGTAACCACTGTGTGCAGTATAGACAGCAGCTAGATAACCTGGGAGTGACTCAATAAGATTCTAGTAGGTTATCACAAGTATTTGTAGCCATGCTGACTGCAGTGCATCCCACAGCTGCTGGTGGGTGTTTGAAGGAGGAATCTTAGAGTTAAAGGGGTTTTGCCAAGAAGTGAGTTCCTCACCTAATTGGCTGATACTTCCCTCTTGAGGCTTGAAAAAGGGGCATTGTGTTTCTGTGTTTAAAAAACAAGTACCTCCTCTGTGATGTCATTGCACCATCTCCCATGCAGGCTCCTGATATTCAGTCTCTGTAGTTGAGTAAACATTGTTTGGCTAATCCACAGGGGGTTAACTGTATTGTGAAGAATCTATATGCATTTTGTTTCTCCCTCTTATCTGCTCAGGAGAGAAGATAAGCTCCCAGCAGGCAGCATTCTTTCATTTGTTCACAAATGGATGCAGGGGGACAGAGAGGGGGGCTGAGCAGGGAGCATCTGCATGTTTACTCAGATACTCTATACAAAAGACACAGGATCTTTTCTCCCCAGTCCCTTCAAAGCTCGTTCATGTTCCCTGTCATCAGATAAGAAGTGCAAACAATGCAAGGGCGGCCAGATCAGCTCCTGTCAGTGTCCTGATAGTGTCTAATGTAAACTGTCAGGAAACTAAGGGCATCTTAGTCAGGCTGTAGGTCTCAGAAGCTACACTTTTTTTAATGACATATATTTAGAAAAGTGATTAAATACCCATTTTGGAGGATCCTACGTCAACATTAGATTGTGGCAAAACCCCTTTAACAAAATGATCAAGGTGGTCCAAAGATGTTTACTTGGCTTCAAATCTGGGCAATTAGGGGACAAAAGTAGTACATTGAAGTCTTGGTATTTCTCTTTCAATCTGTGTCAAACATTTATAGCCATATGACATGTTGCATTGTCTTGCTGTAAGATCCCATCCACCCAAATGAAAACAATTAGCATTTATGGGAATACATGATCTGCAAAGAAGTATTCATACTCATATCACTTGAGAGTATCAACCACATGGAGGAGAGGGCCCAGAGAATATCACAAAATATTTTCTAGACCATAACGCTGCCACCACCAGTTTGTGTTCTTCCAGCAGTGGTTGTAGGGTGTTTGTTCTTTGATATCTGACACACAATGTCCATTCATTCAATGAAAATGACTCATCAGAGAAAACCCTTAAAAAATTCTGATACTGTCATAAAATTTGAAGTCTTTTTCTGCTAATGCAACTTTATTAGCAGAAGTGTAGTGACCATCCATCTGCTTCAGAGCACCATACACAGTTGGGTTCACTGAACTGTTGTTTTAGACACATGTATTGTAGCACCTGCAGGTGAGCTTCTCCACTGGAGCATGACAATCTGACTATGCGCACCTTTACAGCTGACTTTACTTTCTCACATCAATGGCACAGATTGCTTCACACTTTCTAAGTCACTTATTCACAATGATGCAATTAATCTATTTATGATACGCTTTCACCACAGCATGCTAACAAAATGCACCCTTTCAGACATATTGCCACTATTGGCCAGACAGCCTTTAATAATCCTTTCTGTAAGTCTGATTAATCATCACTTTTATCCAGGACAGCAACTAGGGATATATTCAGACAGCCTTCTACACAATTTATATGTCTATCAATTTTTTTAAGCTCTTTTCAAAGGCTGTTGCTGACCCCTCTGACATATTTTTTTAAATGCCCCTTTTTATTGTTTATTGCCCTTTAAATGAAGGTAGAAGCCATGTTGGATCTAATTTTAATCGCCTATACCTGTTTCCTACAGGAATACATTTGCTATAAATTTCCCCAGAGTATTTTTAAAGCTCTCCCATTTGGCTTCTTCTTTAAAGAGTAACAATGTATTGTAAGTATACAAAAAGTTCTAAAGAGTAAATTAATGATCTTCTAATAGTCAGAGCCAACCCAAATCCAGAAAAGTGCTTTACCAAAAAGAACAGTCTTTAGGATCCCATATGTCTCAAAGTTAAGGGACTGATCTCCAAGAGTTTAACAAACACTCTAAATAATACAAAGTTACATTCAGCCGTGAAGTTAAACAAAAGAAATGCCACCTTATAAAATTTCAATAACAATTAAAGGGGTTTCCCATCTTAAACACTGATGGCATATCAATAGCATATGCCATCAATTTGTGATATAAATCTTATTGCTGGAGCTATAGAGAATATATAAAGAAGCGCTCTCAAGTGAAATAATTCAGCACTGAACAGTAGATCTTATAGAACTGCTCACCTCCTGTTGTTGTACAGAATGGTACAACTCATAGAAGCACATGTAGATCGGTACGATCGTAGAAGTTCCCTTGCAGACAGCAGCCAGACAGAACTCTTCGAACGCGGGGGGATCACTCAGCCAGCGCGATCCTCCGGCTAGTATAATGTAACTTTCTTTGAAGAGATGTTAGCGCTCAGGAAAAAAAGGGGAATGGATAAAAAACTATTGACACCTGGGTAACTTAAACCACTATAGTGGTGTCAAAGTTTAATAAAAATAATTTAAAAGTAGACGCGTTTCGCGGACCAAACGAGCCCGCTTCCTCAGATACATCTCTTCAAAGAAAGTTACATCAATTTGTGATAAGTGCAAGACACACCTATGAGACCTGCACCTATCTAAAAAACAGACGTGCAAAACTCCCATTCAACTCCCATTGAAATTAATAGAGGGCAACTGCAAGTGCAGCCACATCTCCATTCTGAAAATGGAGTTTTGGGGCCTGTAGTCAAGGTAGGTGCAGGTCCCAGAGGTAGGACCGCAGCTATCTCACATTGATGGTTTATCTTATCGATATGCCATCATTATGTGAGATGGGACAGCACCTTTAATGCATGACAAAATATTATGCAAACCTATTACAACATTCAGCAAAGGTCACATAAAATTTACAGTACACCATGGGTATTTTAATGATGACTATTAGAATAACTTCATTTTAATAGGCTTACATACACATAGGTATCAGAAGGAGAAAACAAAAATATAAAATAATGAACACATAGGTATGGTGGAAAAAATGGCCCATTACTTCACCATGTCCTAGTGATAACATATAGCAGAGTGATTTCCCTGCCAAGGTTGTTGTTGTTGTGTGTTGTTGTTATAGCTTGTGTGACAGGTGGCTTCTATATCAGAAGTAGACACAAAGTGTTTTGAACACTGAGCTGACTCATGCACTGCTGTGAGAATTAAGCTACAGATGAAGCTATATGCCAGGGTATTCCCACCAGGAGTTAGGTCAAAAGAGTTATGGTAGGCAGGCAGTGACTGGAATAGGTAGTCAAGAAAAAGCAGCCAGAGAACATCAGAGTCAAAGGATAAGAGACTAGAGACTGTGTGAGCTCAAACCATCGTAACAAAGTATTGTCCCAAATGTATATGTTTGAAAACTCTCAAGCATAAGTGCCTCCTTGTCAAGGCATTCAGATGCTATTCCATCTCCTTTCCGCTAACACTAGACATGTTACCAACTGAAACCTGTAGGGTTCTCCCACCTTTCATACTGATAAAATGTATTTTGGACAGAATTCATCGGCAATGTTTTCATTTTATGGCAGGGGGACAAAAACTGCTTAACACAAAGGAGTTTTTTTTTATGTAACTTTCTTACAAGATAATGAAAACTCCCAGTACTTTGCTTGATTTGGTTTTGTTGAAATTCTTGGATGGTTTAGTTAGAAAATTTTAGAGAGTTGTTTTTAGAGAGTCAGCTGCCAGCAAATGGCTTCCTCAAACGGTTGTCTTTCTAAATCTCTTTGGAAATGGTTGACAATGAGACAATATCACTATTTGAGGAAATACTGTTCCCAACTAAGTACATTTTAAATACACATTACTCTACGTTGCAATTGAAATTCCAATTATAGAATTATAGAAATCATAGAACAAAAGACACATTAGTGATATGCAAATAATATGAAAATGGAAACAAATATTAAAATCATATCAATTCATTTAATATCAAGTATAAGTGCCACATGCAGAAATATACTAAAGAAAGATCAAGGGAATAGATCTATAACAGTGGTGGCAAACCTATGGCACGCGTGCCCGAGATGGCACGCAGGGCCACCTCTGCGGCCACGCACGCCAGGCTGGCCACCGATGCCTTCCTGCACTGTGACCCGGACATCGCGTCAGGAGGGCTCGGCGTCCGGGTCACAGTGTCGGACCTGGGGCCTCCGGCAGCCCCAGGTCTAACATAGTGCAAGTCGGGACCCGCTGTGAACCCTCAGCGATGAGTGTGCGCGGCGGCCCCGTGCGCTCAGCTCGGCAGCGACGCAATGTAATCACATCATCGCGCCGCTGCCTGTCCTCGGGCGCACGCCCGTCATAGGCTGTGCGACCGAGGAGCAGCCGGAGGAGCGTCCCAGCGCGAGGAGAGAAGATAGAAGAGGAGCGCGCGGCTGGGATGGAGGTAAGTATTAGTGTTCTTATTTTATTTGTGTAATATATATACAGGCTGGGGGAGAGTGCAGGCTATATACAGGCTGGGGGAGCGTGCAGACTATATACAGGCTGGGGGAGCGTGCAGGCTATATACAGGCTGGGGGAGCAGGCTATATACAGGCAGTGGGGAGTCTGCAGGCTATATACAGGCTGGGGGAGCTGCTATATACAGGCTGGGGGAGCGTGCTGGCTATATACAGGCAGTGGGGAGCGTGCAGGCTATATACAGGCAGTGGGGAGCGTGCAGGCTATATACAGGCAGTGGGGAGCGTGCAGGCTATATACAGGCTGGGGGAGCGTGCAGGCTATATACAGGCTGGGGGAGCGTGCAGGCTATATACAGGCTGGGGGAGCGTGCAGGCTATATACAGGCAGTGGGGAGCGTGCAGGCTATATACAGGCTTGGGGAGCGTGCAGGCTATATACAGGCAGGGGGAGCGTGCAGGCTATATACAGGCTGGGGGAGCAGGCTATATACAGGCAGTGGGGAGTGTGCAGGCTATATACAGGCTGGGGGAGCTGCTATATACAGGCTGGGGGAGCGTGCTGGCTATATACAGGCAGTGGGGAGCGTGCAGTCTATATACAGCTGGGGAGCGTGCAGTCTATATACAGGCAGTGGGGAGCGTGCAGGCTATATATAGGCTGGGGGAGCGTGTAGGCTATATACAGGCAGTGGGGAGCGTGCAGGCTATATATAGGCTGGGAGAGCTGCTATATACAGGCTGTGGGAGCGTGCAGGCTATATACAGGCAGTGGGGAGCTTGCAGGCTATATACAGGCTGGGGGAGCTGCTATATACAGGCTGGGGGAGCGTGCAGGCTATATACAGGCTGGGGGAGCTGGCTATATACTGGCTGGGGGAGCTGCTATATACAGGCTGGAGGAGCTGGCTATATACAGGTTGGAGGAGAGCTGCTATATACAGGCTGGGGGGGCAGGTTATATTACAGGCTGGGGGAGAGCTGGCTATATACTGCTGTGGGGAGAGCTGGCTATATACTGCTGTGGGGAGAGCTGACTATATCCTGCTGTGGGTAGCTGGCTATATACAGTGTGGGGAGAGATTGCTATATAATGCTGTGGGGAGAGCTGGCTCTATACTGCTGTGGGGAGAGCTGGCTATATACTGCTGTGGGGAGAGCTGGCTATATACTGCTGTGGGGAGAGCTGGCTATATACTGCTGTGGGGAGAGTTGGCTATATACTGCTGTGGGGAGAGCTGGCTATATACTGCTGTGGGGAGAGCTGACTATATACTGCTGTGGGGAGAGCTGGCTATATACTGCTGTGGGGAGAGCTGGCTATATACTGCTGTGGGGAGAGCTGGCTATATACAGCTGTGGAGAGAGTTATCTATATACTGGCTGGTGGGTAGAGCTATCTGTATACTGGCTGGTGGGGAGAGCTATCTGTATACTGGCTGGTGGGGAGAGCTATCTATCTGTATACTGGCTGGTGGGTAGAGCTATCTGTATACTGGCTGGTGGGGAGAGCTATCTGTATACTGGCTGGTGGGGAGAGCTATCTATCTGTATACTGGCTGGTGGGGGGAGCTATGTGTCTGTATTACTGGCTGGTGGGGGGAGCTATCTGTATACTGCCTGTGGGGACCTATATCTATATACCTATCTGCCTGAGGTGACCTATATTTATATACCTGCCTAATTGAGGGGACCTATACACCCACCTAACTTAGGGGACTTATGTAATTATAAGTAAGGAGTTGCTGGAAAAGTGAGGATTCTAATATATTTGTGTCTAAATCTGCAGGGATGAGTGTTGGTCAGGAGAAATCAGCATGAAGGTGTGAACCGGATGGAGAAGAACGACTTACTGGAGAAACGTCACATGTGAGTCACTAAATGTGCCTGAAATGTAATCTCTTATATGTGTGCAAAGTGTAATGGTTTATATTCAGTAATGGTGTGGCGGTATTATTCAGTCACTATGTGGTGACAAGATGCGTCGGTATTATTCAGTCACTTTGTGGTGGTGATACATAGTGGTATTATTCAGTCACTATGTGGTGGTGGTGTTGTGGTATTATTCAGTCACTATGTGGTGGTGTTGTGGTATTATTCAGTCACTATGTGGTGGTGGTGGTGGTGGTGTTGTGGTATTATTCAGTCACTATGTGGTGGTGGTGGTGTTGTGGTATTATTCAGTCACTATGTGGTGGTGGTGGTGTTGTGGTATTATTCAGTCACTATGTGGTGGTGGTGTTGTATTATTCAGTCACTATATGGTGGTGATGTTGTGGTATTATTCAGTCACTATATGGTGGTAGTGTTGTGCTATTATTCAGTCACTATGTGGTGGTGGTGTTGTGGTATTATTCAGTCACTATGTGGTGGTAGTGTTGTGCTATTGTTCAGTCACTATGTGGTGGTGGTGTTGTGGTATTATTCAGTCACTATGTGGTGGTGGTGGTGGTGTTGTGGTATTATTCAGTCACTATGTGGTGGTGGTGTTGTGGTATTATTCAGTCACTATGTGGTGGTGGTGGTGGTATTATTCAGTCACTATGTGGTGGTGGTGGTGGTGTTGTGGTATTATTCAGTCACTATGTGGTGGTGGTGGTGTGGTATTATTCAGTCACTATGTGGTGGTGATATGTGGTCGTGGTGTTGTGGTATTATTCAGTCAACTGTCTGCTGAGCACCTGTGTACACTATCTATCACTATATGGTCCCTGTATAGTGGACGTATGGCAGAGGGAAGGGCTTAGCGGCCGTCACATCCCTCGTATTAATTGTTGTGCAGCCCCACTTCCCAACGTTACTTCCCTGCTTCGTGCCGACGGCGGCACTTTGCGGTACCTAAGGTATTTTTCGGTCGCAGTTTTGGCACTCGGTCTCAAAAAGGTTCGTCATCACTGATCTATAACTTTAATGCCACTTAGTAAATATAGAAGTCATATCCAACTTATTGAATCTTGAGACATGATTAGTAGAATAAAGCCAAGCCAGTACAGTACAGACAATGTACTGGCTGGCTGGGTGATGCAAAAAGGGTAATGCTGATCCTCATTAGGAAGTGGCATCATGAAGGTGTGTGGAGACTTGCAGCCATCAGTGCTTCACATAAATTTTATTTTATTCAAATAAGCTCAAGGGAAAAGAACAAAGATTTCAGAGTCACCTGTTGGATATAACATTCCTAAAGTCATATTTGACTTCACTGTAGAAGGTATCCCTAAATAAAAATCTAAAAACATTCATTATTCTATGATCAGTAAATAAATTATTTAAAAAAAACTTTGTTTTATAACTAGCCAAAATTAACCCAAAAGCTGCAGGGTTGTAATATCAGGTGGGTCCATGGATGTTGGTTCCTTTCCATCCTAAAATAATAGCCCTCAGCCACCATAGGAAGAAACCTTCACCTTAAATGTTCCTCTTTTTCTCAGTACCCCTGGTCCATTGGATACTGGTGTAATTGTAATAGGAGGTTAGTGTGAAACTTGGGGTAATAAAAAACACCATTGGATGACACAAAGCCCAAGTGATGGTAAGGGTACGCGCACAAGCAGTATTTGCAGGGCATACAATAAAATCATAGCACTCATTGAGCTTTCTTTGTCAGACATTATGTTATGTAAGAAACTGAAAATTAACAGGCTTTTATACATTCTGGAAAGGATCTTAAAATGTTCTTCAAAGGATCTTAAAAACGTTTACAATAACAGAATGCTATATAAGCAGAGAAAATCATGTTATTTACAACAGGTCAATAAACTAAAAATCAGCATGGATATTAGTCTATTTTGCAAAGTTTAAAATTTTTTCATTAGCTCATATTCCCATTATTTCCTCTCCCTCTGTGTCTTGAAATATCCCCTTAAAACCACAACCCGTAAATCTTCAATTAAGTGGCCCTCTCGGGAGAAATGTGCAGCCACTGGGTGATCTGTCCTGCTTCTACTAGTAGTGAATCAGTGTGAGTTAATATATTGTTTCACCTACACAGAGGCTTGTGGGGGACATTGACCAAATATGATCAAATAGACCACGTTGGAAGACCTACAGGAAAATGATTCTGTGTACCTGCTGTGACTGTGACACTGTTAGGGTGCTTTCACACGACAAAGACAAAATACCGGTTGGATTTTCAGACCAGTATTTTGCCTTTTTTTGCCACGAAGATTGACGACTTTTGTCCGCGGTTTTCGGATTCAAACAGTCCCCCTTCACATTTGCATGATCATGTTCTGCCCGAAAACCGAAGTTTTTAGGAACCCAGGCGGTGTAAAAAACTGTCTGGTGGACAATCAGTGAAGGTGGGCTGCTGAACGGATTTTCTATTTAAATCATTGTAAAAGGTTGACAGTCGGTTTACAGACGGTTTTCAAATCCGAAAACTGTCTGTAAAACTGACTGAAACCCATGCCGTGGAGACAAGCCCCTAGTTCTTTAGGACATTCCAGACAATGATTTGTCATGGGTTAGGTGGTTGCCAAAAGGAAAGGAGAGGTGGGAATGGGAACCTTTTATTAGCTATGTTGTCCTTATGTAGCACAGGTTAAAGTTCCCTGGCAATCCTTCAAAGGATCTCCAGCTGTGGGCTATAGGTAAAAACTTGGGGCACCCAGGCTTTATCCTGGTTCTCTTTGTATATGTGCAGACTGTTCCTCTTGATGGCTGCCGTTTTGCTTATTTGGTTATTTGGTTGTCTATCACTTTTGATTTGTATGCCAGTTGGAGGAATTCAGTCCTAAGATCCAGGAGTGCTTGTCCAGGTCTGCTTTGTCTGAACAGATAAGAATGAATCCTAGAGTCTGGTTGTATATACTAGATATTTTTGTGTGTTTGGGTTGCAAGCTGTCATTTATTAGGTAGGCTGCTCTGTCTATTGGTTGGTGACATATAGATGTGTATTGCAACTATCTGATTAGCAAAGTCTAAGGTTGATGGTGGGCTGAAAGTTATTGAAGCTGCCATTAAATGTACATGAGGCTTCTCACCTGTAGTCCAGATGACCGAAAAGTTGTCAATTTAGTGAAGGTAAGTCATAGGTTTGGTGGTACATGTTGAAATGTATACTCGTTACAGTTCTGTCATTAAAAGATTTGCATACTGTAGAGCGGATCTTGAACCCATTGACATTCCCATTCACTGAACATCTAGGTCCTCTCCAAAACCAAAATAGTTGTGGGTAAGAATGAATTGTATGAGTTGTGAGACTGGTTCTGTTTGGAGTTTTTTTTCTTCAAGTGCATGCTGCAACTCCATCCTTGTGGGGAATGTTTGCGTACTAGGATTCCACATCCAAGGTGACCAAAATGGTAACATCAGCATACAGCATTAAGTTTGTTTAAAAGGTTAGTGGTGTCCCGGATTGAGCTAGGAGTGTCTCTGAAGAGGGGTTTTAGGAGAATTTCCACCTAACTTGAAATGGTTTCCCTCAATATTTCAATGTCAGAAATTATATGCCTCCTAGTGGATCTGGTGGAGCATTTAGCAGCAGCCCATCCTGAGATCCATTTTACCTGCTTCTGGATGTGGGCTGGAAACTTCTTGAAAATATCGATAAGCCAGTTTTTGTAGGCCTCCATGGGACAGTCAGCCTATAGTGATGGGATCCCCCTGGCTTAGGGGCCCAGTCTCAATTATGACTACCAGGAGCAGAACTACCGGGGTAGCAGATGTAGCAACTGCTACGGGGCCCAGATGCTTAGGGGGGCCGGGGACCCGTAGCTGCTACTACTTTGTCTGCTGCTCACGCAGTTCCAGCTCCTGAGCCCGTCCGGCAATGAAGGTAACTGCCGGCGGGCCCTGCAATAAGATGCTGCTGCTGCTGCCATCATCAGTCACTGTCACAGGCACGGAGCCCGGACAGAGCGGACAGAGCGGCGGGGGAGCCGGCAAAAACAGTTAAGTGTCAGTGACTACAGCCCCTTTCCTTCTCCCTCCCCCCTCCCTCCCCTTCCTCCAGTACAGATAGTGAAGAGCTGGAGACACCAGCGGAGGGAGGGAGAGGAATAAAATGCATTTCCCAGTCTGCAGAAACAAGGAGGAATGTATTCCTCTCCTTCTGTACAGACTTCTTGGACCTGGGACAGTGAGAGCAAGCAGAGCAGTGAGCATTTTGGGCCACATGTATGTAAACATTTTGGTCTAAAACTCACTTTTTTGCCCAAAATTTTTTCATACATGTGGCCCAAAATGCTCACTGCTCTGCTTGCTCTCACTGTCCCAGGTCCAAGAAGTCTGGACAGAAGGAGAGGAATACATGCACAGCAGCCATAAGTAACAGTCACAGCACTGCCTGTGTCTGAGGGCTCGTCCCCACAGCACAGGTTTTCAGTAGGTTTTACAGATGGTTTTCAGATTTGAAAGCCGTCTATAAACCGCCTGTCAACATTTTACATTGATTTAAGCAGAAAATCGGCATAGCAGTCCCCACTGCACAGATTTTACGCCAGACTTTTTTAAGGCGTAAAAAGGACAAACACCGGTTGGGAAAAAATCCTGACCGGTGTTTGGTCTTTTTAAGGCACATAGGGAGAAGGCTTTTGTCTGCGGTTTGTGGATTCAAGCCATCCCCCTTCGCACCCACATGTTCATGTTCTGCCCGAAAACCGGGCGGAAGAATGAACATGTTCTAAGTTTTTCGCTACGCTGGCAGTGTAAAAAACCGACAGGCGGAAAATCTGTGCAGTGGGGAGGGGTGTGCAGATATTCTATTAATGTCAATGTAAATGGTTGACAGTCAGTTTATAGACGGCTTTCAAATCCAAAAACAGTCTGTAAAACTGTCGGAAAACCTGTGCCGTGGAGACGAGCCCTCAGGCGCAGGCAGTGCTGTGACTGTTACTTATGGCTGCTGTGCCTGTATTCCTCCCCTTCTGTCCAGACTTCTTGCAGAGTCTGTATACCAGGCATCCTCAAACTGCGGCCCTCCAGCTGTTGGGAAACTACAATTCCCATCATTCCCACGGGTATAGGTTATATAAATGCATGATGGGCGTTGTAGTTTCCCAACAGCTGGAGGACCGCAGTTTGAGGATGCCTGCTGTATACACTATTATATACCACTATATGGTCACTATATGGCAGTACTATTGGTCTTTGTATACTGATCAGTAATAGTATAGGGGTATTATTTAGTCACTATGTGGTGTTAATTTGTGCTCATGTTCTGGCAGTGTAATCAGGTCCTTATGTAGCAGCGCTATTGGTCATGTTGGTCTGGGTATAGTGGGATTTGTTTGGTAGCAATAAGATGGTGATATCTATGGTGAGGTATTTGCTTGCTAGATTATCTAGTAACTGCATGACTATTATTAAGAGGTCCCGGTAAATGTTTGCGGTTGGGCAGGCAGGAGGGGGGCCCCATCTAAAAGTTTGGTATGGGGCCCAGGCTTCCCTAGTTACGCTCCTGATGACTACTTATATACCTTTAGATACAGCACTCTCTCTTTATATGCTTTATGTTAATACACCTTAAATTGAAATAATGGCACATTATGTTATGTCTGGTCCTTGTCTAACATTTGATGTTTTCCCTGTTTCCCAAATGCCATGTTATGATATGCTATGATCCATTACTAAAATGAATATTCTTTATTCTGCTTCTGTCAAAGGTTATTCAGAGACGGCAGTAATATCAACCTTACACAAGTTATTAACACAATGAATTCTAGGGACTGGTATAATTTTTTTTATTAATGTTCAATTTGTATCTGATCATGTTTTTTTTAGTAGGTTTTTCACTAAATATAGATCAAAATGTTTAATAAAAACATAGTTCAACAAAACAAAAGCATCTGAACTGTCTTCTGCACCTTTGACAAAATCTAAATGCAAGTATGAACAATAAATTGCAAATAAATATTCTTGGTAGGATTGGACAATAATGTAATGCCAGACATCATCAAAGGGATAAAGCAAACAGATTAATTGGTATTTTTCTAGCCAATTCTTGCTTTTCTTTCAGTGATACATTTAACATACTAGTTCCACTTTTCTTGCTCTGTAGTTGTCTGATGCCATCTGGTGGTAGCTTTCTGTGATCTGCAAATGTAAAGGGAACTAGTAAAGTTGTATTTGCCGTCCTAACTACGGGCAGCAGGTTTTAGAGCAAAGGGAGCTGGGCAGACTGATATATATATATATTTTTTGCAGAGATTCAGTACAGATTTCATCCACTCAAATCTTACCTCTTTTTATGCTTAGGAGTCCAGTAGTAGGTTATACTTAAAGAGGTTGCCCCACCATAAACATATGAAGTGTATAGTTACCCAAACACATTCTCCATGGTTAAATAAACTGTTCTTTTAAATATTACATATGTGTGAAGAATTTTGATACAGGGCTGGTAATTCATTTATAGTTCCATTGGGAATTTGAAATTAGCTATCCCCTAACTATTGGTACTTTATTTTTAGAAATATATATACTAAAGCATATCCAAGCCATGAGTCTGTATCATTAACCCGAATGCTGGGAGTAATATATAAATATGGGTCATAACGAAGAATTTAACTCAAGAAAATGATGGTTTGGAACTAGCTGCCCAATGTATATGATATTACATATTAATGTGATGTTACTGGCATGTCACTCAGGGTTAAAAGACTAGAACACCAGGGAATGAATGCTTACCATCTAAAACTGCTTAACACTTTTTTGCAATGGTCGACTTAACTGGGTCTGCTGTTATAGGTATATCTGACCCGAACAGCAAAGATGGTTAAAATAAGGAGCATGGAGTTCTTAATGCAATGTATATGGGGTTAATCTACTTGCTCATAATATGAGGTGCTTAGGGTTATTAATTTAAATAAACCCATGTGCCTCACATTATAATAGTAAGTAACTCCATGTACTTTATTGTGGCATTTGATGTTAGTATATTTGCCTTTATAAGTTCTCGAACAATGTGGTTTGGTCTGCAGGTTTTGGTTTCAGCTTATAATCAGTTTGAACTATACCAAATGGTTAGGGTATGCAGAATTTTGTCAACACAACTGGCCCAACAAATCTAAAGTAGAACCAAGGTCATAGAAAGAAGCATTCAACAGGTCTATGTCGTCTCCAGAACATGGATAAAGAACGGTCAGAACCTAAAGTCCTCCAACTGTTTATAGGGATAGATAGGTTTTCTCTTGGTTGTGGCTGTAGGTTTAAAAAACTTAGGAATACCCAAGAATCAGCTAACATTTATGTCTGTATTATACTCCAACCAGCTATATATGAACAGCAGAATGAGATTAGGCTCCATTAGAGATCAAGAACCATATAAGTCTTGGAGCGTTACTTGTCTGAATTGACCAATTGTGCTCAAATGCTCTACTATGCAACTGGATTGTAAATGTTTGGGCTATATTCTAATTCCCCTTGTCTGGAAGTTTGTAGCTTGTGCTGCTTTATGGCTATGACTGGAGTGGGATTAAAAACTAATCACAGGTTCAGGGACAGGCCTGCATTAGCATTACAATCAGGGACAAGTGAACACTGCCACTATACAAGCACCAATATAAGTAGTGACTACATCATGGTAAGGTCACCGGTGGTCAGGTCACATGACAGTGAACACGGCACTGATCCAACACAGCAAAATAACCACTGACATTTAGAGACTCGGAGAAGACATCGTCTCTGATGGGAGTTGTTCTCTTTTCCTTTTCTTCTCCATCATGATGTGTTCTCTGATGGGAGTTGTTCACTTTTCTTTTTTTCTCCATCCAGCCCAAACTATCATGATGACTGCTCCTGATGACAACTTGTCCCTACAGAATTTACCATATAAACATCTTCTACTCCTCTTTTCCACTTCCCTACCAATCTCCACCTCTGTACAAACTCCCCATTCACAGCGTCTCAAATGGTAATAATGCTCCCTTTGGTGCCCCACACGGAAATTATACCCCAAACAGTGAAAGTGCCCGTATCCAATTATAGGGCCAC
This sequence comes from Phyllomedusa bahiana, assembly GCA_025379985.1. NCBI lineage: Eukaryota > Metazoa > Chordata > Amphibia > Anura > Hylidae > Phyllomedusa > Phyllomedusa bahiana. The sequence continues at coordinate 50,313 of JAODAL010016370.1, forward strand.
CAATTGTGCTACCAGTAGTTAAGTACACACCCTATATAGCAGGAAGCCCCCAAATTAGGCAGGCATATAGGTAGATGCTCATTTTAGATATGTTAGACACTAAAAATTAGTAAGTCGGATAAGTGGCAGACTTCCTATTAAGAAGATAAAATTCCTCTTTGATATGTAGGTATTTAAGCACCATTTAGGTAGATAAGCCCCACATTAAATAGGCAGACAGGTAGATAGGTAAGCCCCCATTAGTTAGCTATACAGTCCCCTTAGTAGGCGAGTAAGTATATAGGCCTTCCACAGTATGGAGGTGTATATATATGCTCAGAATGTAGGCATACAGGTCCCCCAGTAAGTTTACAAATGTACTCAGTAGGTGATAAGGTATTTAGTCCCCACTTAAGTAGACCCTCAGTGGATATATAGGCCCCCTAAGTAGACAGGTAAGCATATATTTCCTCATTACATATGTATATAAACCCTCTCAGTAGGTATATTAGGTCTCATCAGTAAGTAGGTATATGGGGTCTCCCAGTAAGTAGGTACTGTATATAGGGCCCCCAATAGGTAGGTACAGTTGAAAACAGAAGTTTACATATACTATATAAGAAGACACATATGCATGTTTTTCTCACTACAATATCTGACATGAAATCAGAATAAACCTGACCCATTTTAGGTCAAGTAGGTATTTAGTCCCCACTTAAGTAGACCCTCAGTGGATATAAAGGCCCCCTAAGTAGAAAGGTAAGCATATATTTCCTCATTACATATATATAAACCCTCTCAGTAGGTATATTGGGTCTGCTCAGTTAGTAGGTATATAGGGTATCCCAGTAGGTAGGTATATAGAGCCCCCAATAGGTAGGTACAGTTGAAACCAGAAGTTTACATATACTATATAAGAAGACACATATGCATGTTTTTCTCACTACAATATCTGAAATGAAATCAGAATAAACCTTACCCATTTTAGGTGAATTAGGATTACCAAAGTCAAAGTCAAAAGTTTACATACATTTCATTAGCAGTTGGTAGCATTGCCCTTAAACTGGATGACTTCAAACATTTTGCATATCCTTCCACAAGCTTCTCACAGAACTGGTGTAACTGAGCCATGTTTGTAGGTCGTCTTGCTGGCACCTGCCTTTTCAGCTATCCTTAAGCCACATTGTAACCAGTTTGGCAGTATGCTTTGGGTCATTGTCCATTTGGAAGAACTATTTCTGCCCAAGCTTTAACTTTCTGGCTGATGTCTTGAGATGTTGCATCAGTATTGCCCCATAATCTTCTTTCCTCATTCTGCCATCTATTTTGTGAAGTGCACCAGTCCCTTCTGCAGCAAAACAGCCCCACAAAATGATCCTGCACACCCGTGTTTCACAGTTGGGATGGGGTTCTTAGGCTTCCAAGCTTTTCCCTTTTTCCTCCAAACTTAACATTGTTCATTATTGCCAAACAGTTACATTTAAGTTTCTGTATTGCTCCCTGTGATCTGGCCACACAAGGCGGGCCACAAGCCACTTGTACAGACCCGGGACCCCCCCCCCCCCCTGGGCTCTCCTCTGGATGATGGCCTAGAAGGGCCTTCTGGCATTTTCCCCCCACGCACCAGGTTGCCATCCTCTCCTGGGGGTGCGCTCCCGCCCTCCATCAGCCCGCACCAGAGCTCTCCTCATGGCTCTATGGGCCTATCGTGGTCATACCCTCCTCCGGGAACCCCACGGGATGGATCTCATGTTCCCCGGAACACGGCACTGGTCGCATCTCCTGCCTGGTCGACCGGCTCATCCTGGCTTGATTTTTCTGGTCACGGTCCTTGCTCACCCTCTCATGGGACTCATACACCCGCCACCAAAGGCGGCCCTCACCTTTCCTCCGACTCCTCGGACTGCTCCAGTATAAAAATACAAAAATAAAGCATCTTCACAAGGTCTTTTGCTTTTGTTCTTGGGTTGATATGCACATGTCGGACCGAATGACACGCACATCTCTAAAGACACAGAACCCACTCCTTCATGAGCAAGTATTATTGCTGGACATTCCCATCTTGTTTTGTACTTGCATAAAATTGTTTGAACAGATGAACACAGGCACCTTCAGTTAATCTGGAAATTGAGTCACTCAATGATGATCCTGACCTTATGAATAGTTCCACACATTCTCTTCCTGATATCTTGGCTGATTTCTTTAGACTTTCCCATGATGTTACACACAGAAGCAGTATGCTTGGTTTGGGACCTACAACAGGAAGCAACACAGATGACAATTTAATTGAGACAACTAAAATAATAGATAGAACAACACTCCAGCATGTTGTTTCTACCAGTTCTGTGAAGAAAGAGGGCCGCTTCCTACTTTGACCGGCCCCCCCCCCCCCCCCCCCCCAAATATCGCTTCTTACCCCCCCCAACGTTTTCAATTGTATGCATGCCCTGTAGACGTGTAAACAGTTGAAAACATGGGCCTACACTTAGGATCCACTGGGAGGAAAACAGATTGCCAGTCTGGGCCTGATAATGACTGGGCCCAGAGGTTAGGGCCCATGGTTTCAACAATGAAGGTCATTATGATGAAAAAAAAAAAAAAGAGGATGATCGGGAACAATGAGTCAAGGAAGCTGCCTGTTAGGAAGGCAGCTAGAGTACCTTCCTTCTTGCACCTCCTTTTCTGTCTGTGATGAAGTGGTGCGCTAGGCCCTGGTCCCACCTATTATTTTGCAAACACAAATATATTAAATAGACCTTTTTTCATAGATCTTAATAAAGTGATAAATAGTGAATGACAACAATAAAGAAATAAATGGAAGAATGATATAACATCATCTGGTTTTGAAAGGTACTGGAAATCATGCTGTGAAATTGGTATAGATACCAACTGACTAATAGATTCATTTATTCCATCTGGGTTTAAACTCTGTAATTTATAAATCCACAATGCCTCACATTTGATTAAAAGAACCTGTCGACTGTTACTTGAGGCTGGAATTTATTTTATAGATGACATTTTTATTCCTTTGAACCTCCCTTCATGAACTTCCAAAAGCTAGTGTGACAAGCTGTGCTTCATAAACCCTGATTTAACATTAAACTTATGGCCATTTATACAGTATTTGGAAAGGGGCTGGGAGGTTCTCCCAACATTCTGGAGTCCATAAAAGCTTACAATTACGGTAGATAGAAAACATATGTGAATGTACAGTACAGCTTCCTATCTGCAATCATGATCTGGATTTTTAAATGTCCCATCTTAATAACAGTTGGGTGGGAAAAGTAACTTGAACTATACAGCCCTGTGTTGACACTCATGTGATGTAGGGACGGAGAATCTATTAAATTTTGACATTTTTATATTTGCAATAAATGATCTTACTTCAGTGGAAGGGATTTGTTCCTTATTATTCTAATTGTCTAATTAAAACATGATATTTTTACACTGAAGTTGCAGCTGACAGTAATATTAGTATTGGACGCACCTCTGTGACCTGCATCTATCTCGGGAATGGGCCCCTGCAAGTTACAGAGCAGAATGAAGAGCTGGTTACGCTTGTGCATGACTCTGTTCTAATCTGACATTCTGTTCTAATGGAGTTCTGAGTACAGACAAACACTGCACTTGACTGTACTTGGAACACCCATAGAACAGAATGGATAGGCGCCTCACGTTACCTGCCCTGAAACTATTTTGGGGCCCATTATCCGTTCCTGAGATAGGTCTGGGTCCCAGATGTTTTGGACCCACACCTATTACACTTTGATGGCATATCATAGACTTTGAATGGAGAAGCAAAGTGCATCTTCAACTGCTGTTCCATTCAAACCATATATTAGTGTGTGACCCTAATCATAATCATATTGATCATATTTATCATAACCTAATCCTATTTATGGCCTCTATTTGTGCTTCGTGTCAGCTGAGCTTGAAAAATGTATTCTGACAGGTACTGGCAGGGCTGTGATGGGGCTATAGTTATCTGCACGGCAAATGTTGGACCATATTTGCTATATTTACCAAACATATACATTTTATGTATTGGACTACATTTACCCTATAGATTTCAATGACCTCATCTCAGCCCCAGTGAGGTATTTGTCAGGATACATTTTCCAGGTATCCTGACAGATACCACAAACAGAGGCCATAAACATGGTGTGAGTGGGCCTTACTTAAAGGGGTTGTCTCACTACAAGGATTGCTTTTTATGTTTAAGATCTTGCTAAAACAAGTCACTTTGCAATATATATCCATTAACAGTGTCCTACCTATTCTGAGATATCCCCGGTTGTATGGGCTGCATCAGCTCCTCAGGTCGCTACAGACCTGTTTGATCTCTCCTGATAGGCTGCCAATGCTGGTTGCTATAGCTATAGACCTGGCTTCTACTACAGCCTAGTACAAGCCAGTAAACACGCCCCTGAATTCAAAATGAAACCAAGAAAACAGGACTGATTTGAGACAAATCAATGTAGTGAAACAACCCCTTTAAGTTATACTCCCAAAACATAGAAAATAAAAGTGTTTAACTTTTTTCACACTAGATTATTATTTTACAAAGTTTACGATAGTTAGTAGTAAGGTTGAAAGAAGACACATGTCCATCGAGTTCAACCAAGGGTGGAGGGAAAATGGGTTGAGGGAGAGAGACAAGGACTTAAAGCCCAGCTCCTCCACATGGTTATGCCCCGAAACCCACAAGGGCAAGAAAACCAACCTGCTCCAGTAATAGACCCTATATCTGACCCCAGACCGCCACCGGGGACCAGCCAGGATCCATAATTTACCTACTACGTACGCATTATATATTCTTTAGTATACCAGTAGGTATCTAAAGCCTTTTTCTTGAAACTCTCACATTTCCTGCTGTGACGCAGGCTTCCTCAGGCAGAGCTATTCCAACAGATTTACAGTTCTTACATTGAAGAACGCACTTCTCCTGCTGGATATAAAGTCTTTTTTTCTCTAGTCGAGAGGTAATGTCCCCCATGCTTTTGCGAGGGGCTTCACTGAAATAATTTTTCCCCATACTTTTTGTAGGGCCATTTATAAAGTTTTAATATAGAAATTAAGCATGTCCCCCTCCCGAAGCCGGGTCTTTTCTCAAGACAAAATAAGTGTTCAATTCTACTAACCTTGCCTCATAAAACAAGTATTCTCCATTCCCCTTATAAGGTTTGGAGTTGCACGTCTTGAACTCTTCTAGCACTATTACATCTCTTCTATAAACTGGGGCCAAAACTGAACAGCATATTCTAAGTAGGTCCGCACCAATGCATTGTAAGCGGTAGAATGACATCCTGTCCCGCGAGTCCATGCCTCTTTTAATACACGCCAATATCTTACTGGCCTTTAGAAGCACTGATTGACATTGCATGCTGTTTTCTTAGTTTATGCGAGCGACGCGCGCGTCGCGCGAGTCTGCGCGTAGATCCTTTCTCAACAACGGCGTGCGAGGAGCGGAGGCGGGGCGCGAGAGGAGTGGAGGACGACGCCCCTGGGGGGGGGGGTGGAGTTAGGGACATATGCCTGGTGATTATTCTCCCCAGATGCAGACCTTGGACATTTCTTTCCACATTGACCCATTGCCAAGTGGGATGCCCAAGCCACGATCAGTGTGTCCGATGTCCTGCTTGCATTTAATAGCAGCTTCCATTATTGCACTACCGCTACATGCTTGGTGTCGGATCTGCCAAAAATCCGAAACCGGCTAGTTGATCCCTCCACTATAAATCGTTAAAATTAATACATTAAATAAAGAGAGGACCCTATACTGAGCCCGTGCGGCACAGGGAGAGGGGGGGGGGGGGGGTGGCAGTACACGGGGGGCACTCGCAAACGGGACGGCACGTCAAGTAGGATGCTGTTACATAAGAGCGCTCTCTGTAAGTACACACACACACACAGTGCGCGCAGTGAGAGAGTCTCTACTTAATCCAAATTACACACTGTTACTCTAACCCAATGGATTACTAGTTTACCTAACAAACGCTTATGCGGGACAGTGTCAAACGCCTTTGCAAATCTAAAAACACAATATCCCCACAGCTGCCCCGCTATCCAGACTTCCTACTCGCCTCTTCATAAAAAGAAATCAATTGGTTCTGACACTTCAGTCCCTAGTAAATCCATGCTGGCATGCACTAATAATATTGTGTTTACACATACTCCTGTATATAGTTCCCTAATGAAGCCCTTCAAAACATTTTTCCCACAACAGATGTAAAGTTACTGGTCAATAATTACCTGGCAAGACTTAGAACCATTTTTTGAAGATGGGAACTTACAATTTTCCTTGCGCCATATCCTCCCTGGTACTATATCCAGTTCCACCAAGGAATCTCTAAATATCATGTACAGGGCCCACTGATAACCGAGCCTGATCTCTTTAAGAACTTCATGGGGGAATGCCATCAGGGCCTGGAGCCCTTGTTTCACATTCAATTTAATAACTTGGCTTTGACTTTTTCTACACCAGAGCCAATTCAACATAGCAGATGATGAAATTAACAGTACTGTGCAACCACCTAATCTGCAACTTGGGCCCACCCCCCTCAAACTACTATCTCCTGATAGTATATACTGAGCTGAAACCAATTTAGTACCGTCTGACTTTCTCTTGGTTCACCAGTTGACCAGGTCCCCATTCACAGGTTATTAAGGGTCCTACTGCTCTGCTGACTTTGGCTTTTTTGAGCATTTATATGTTTAAAGAATTTTCTTGGGGGTTAGTCTTGCTATCCTTGGCACTGCCGTATCATTTAGATTTTAGCTGCTTTATCACTTTTACAGATTTTATTAAGCTCTTGTAATTTTCAAAGGCGATGCTGAGGGTCCCGTCTGACTTATGATTTTTTAAAGGCCCTTTTTTTTAAAATATTGGTTTAATGCCCGCTTAACAGAAGGTAAAAGTCCATGTTGGTTTTAGTTTTTTAGGTCGCCTATACTCTTGTATAACCCATGAGAATATATTTTGCAATAAATTTCCCCAAATTATATTAAAGCTCCTCCATTGCTTTCTAATATCACTAATTTGCTATAGCTGCTCCCAGTTCTAGTCCTGTATTGCGTCCCTCAATAAGCAAAATTACTACTCTCGCGCCCACTCCTTTTAAAAATTAAATGTTTTTTACTTTTCCCGCTCTGTTTTTCTTTTTGTTCACATTTATGCTAAAATAAATTATATTTGTGGTCACTGTTTTACCTAGATTTACTGAAACCGTGACCGTTCCGACAAGTTCTGCTTATTAGAAATGACCAGATCCAACAGAGCATCACTTCTAGTGGGTTCCTCCACAAACTGCCCCTGCATAAAATTATCCTCTAACAGATTGAGGAACTTCCTTCCTTTTTCAGTCCGATGCAGAATACCGTGACTCCAGACAATGGCCTGGTAAATTGAAAAGTCACCCCATAATTATCACTGTACCGCCTGATATATGTCCCGGCTTACCATTTGAACTTATGCATCTGTTCTTCTATTCGCCCTCAGTGATGTTCGGGTTCGGCGCCGGTCTAATAGAGATTACACCAAAAATAATATTTTCTTCATATTTCCCACCCTTAGTGATTTCCACCCACAGATGTTACCACAACATTAGCTACTCTGCCCCTGTATCTACCTTCTTTCACATTTGCCTTCATATCACGTCCTTACTATACAACCACACTCCTCCTCCCCCTCCTGTTTCGCTCTGTCTTCCTAAATAGATTTAAAACCGTTGAAAGGTTGACCACCGCTGGCGACATTAATCATGCGAGGATCCAGCCATGTTTCAGCAATACCTACCACATTATCAATCCGCTCCTCTACAAACTAGCGCTCTCAAGTTCCCCTTATTTTGGTTAGCAAGACTTCTAGCATTTGTGAATAGACAATTAAGTCCCTTCCCTTGTTTACACTTCCGTCAATGGTTCTTGGGAATTGTATCTAACATACATTAGACATCCAATGGGTATCATACATACCCGATCAGTAGACCAGCAATGGGATTAAACGTTACACCTGTTCAGAGCGGTTTACGATTAAACATCTCATCCATTCGGTAGATGGCATGTGGATTATACATTACCCTTTCAGATAAATGGCACGGGATTATACATTATAAGCCTTTTATTAACCACATCGATTATTAATTATACAGGTATAGTAGATGGGCATGAGAATAACATTAATAATGTGGGTACATATATCCTTCAATGCTTGTTTGGCAACACATGATCACCTTATCCACTCGGAGGTCTTCTCCACCTACCCCCATTCCACTTCTCCACCCGCCGCGATATAGAGTCTGTCCTGTCCCACACTCTAACCTATCCTAGCCCTTATTTTCTATATTGTCCTCCCTCCTCATCTCCTAGTTGTAAATACTCCCGACTACCCTGCGACCCCTCTAGAATTCTAACCCCCAGCACAGCAGAACCGCCTTCCCATTCAGAGGTGCAATTTATTCTTTAGAAAACAAGATTGAACCCCAATGAAAAAATCAGCCCATTGCTCTAAGAACCCAAACCCCCAGTCCTAACTAACACCATAGACTTCAGCCATGCATTTAACTCCCCCTGAGCTCCCGTTGTCTTTCCTCGAGTAGCCGCATGGCACCGTCAGTATTCCCAGAGAACACAACCTATGGAGTCCATTTCCCATTCCATGCTTTGAGCCTAGATCTGGTTAAAATTTTCCTTTAGGAGCTCCACCCTACCGTGTATTCTGTCATTGGTATCCAACATTGACCACAACAGCTGGGTCATCGCCAGCCCTCCCAGTAATTTATCCACCTCTGTCCACCACATGCGAAACCCTGGCCCCAGGGAGACAGCATACCATTCGGGTTATTGATGGGTCCTGGCGTAGCAAAAAATAATTCATCCGTCTTCCTTATTATAGAATCCCTCAACTACTAACTGTCCTTTTCTATGACCTGCATTCCAACCCCCCCCCTACTACTAGATTGAGTGATGCTGCTCTCTTCACGGCTGCTAGGAAGAGCAGTGTCCACTAGGGCTGCCATATTCTAAGCAGAAAGAGAGAATTAGTAATAAGGACACATTTTATATCAGTTTGGAGCCATTGCTAATGTCACAGGTATTGCTTTAATCCCCGAAGTTCAGACTTCTAGTATTTAGAAAAATAGGATCTGTTTAATAGGAATTTTCTATCTGACCAGTAGCATAAGCAGAAGTAATCCTGATAATAATAGATAGGTGTGAACTAGCCTTATGGTATCAGTCACTTCCTTTTTTTTTTTTTTAGAAATCCGGGTTTTACCCAACAAGCAAAAGAGTGACCCTCGAGCATCGAGATAAACGGTTTTATCACCACAGTTTAATCTTTTTTAAGGAAATCTAAATTCCAAGCTAGTTTGTAATGTTAGAACTATTCCACTAGATGGTGGTCATAGACTGCATAAAATAAAAGTCTTACTAAGAACAACTTAAATGTTACCATCAATAATTCTTAATAGTTCTTTTATTATTATACATTTGTATTGTTAAGAAACAAAAAAGTGGTAAATCAAAATGGCTAAGGTGCTTTATGTCAAAGTAAAATACAGGTCATTAAAACCCTCAAAGGGCCCAGAAGAGAACTATAGCGGAAAGCCCAGATACAAACCAAACACATCAGCAAAAAGGAAAAACAACACATATTAGCAAGTATTACCAAAGCCACAAAACCGTAAGAGCATATGCCATGCTACAGCCCTATATGGGTCATTCATGTTACTGCAGTAACTGTAGAATAATCTAAAAATGCCTTAAGTTTACAAAGGTTATCATACATGATACAGCACAACTTTTGGCGGCTTCTTGAAGGACTCTTTACCATAACATTATTACCTCTAATAAACAAGGTGGCCTTGAGACACTAGCCTTGATGCATTCTTGTAAAAGCTGTGGATTAGTTTCCCCTAGAGGGAGTGGGGGGCGGAGGTGGGAGGAGGGGGTGAGGGAGATGTGGTTAGGGGAGGCGAGGTGTGTGCGAGCGTGAATTTTCAATAGTGATATGCTGCGATGTCGCGTGCTGCGAGATGCGGATGTCTCATCGAGTAGTCTGAGCTATAGAGATTTGGGGAGGAAGGGGGGTACGTGGTTGTAATTCTACATATTATCATCAGTTTACACATAGCGAGAGAGAGAGATCTATATCTTCTCTGTCTATATAGCGGGGGGGTGGCGGCGGGGGGTGGGGGGGTTTTGAATGGTCACGGGATGGGGTGATGGGGTAGGTGGGCTGGGGGGGGGGGGGTGGATGGGGGGGTTGGGTTTGGGTTTTGTCAGGGGGGGTATGAGGGTGTTGGGGATTGGTTAGGTGGGGAGTAGTAGGGGGGATGGGGGGGGTTGGTTGGTGGGAGGGGGTGGGGGTTGGGGAGGGGGATGGTAGGGTTGTTTTATGGGGATTGTGAGGGGGGGGTTGGGTTTGGGGATGTTGAAAGTTGGTGAGTGATAGGGGGTAGGGGTTTTGGGGGGAATTTATAGCGCGAGTGTGTGTGGGATGGAATGGGGGTTAGTTATGAAAATGTTGATGTTAAAGTTTGGGTATATGGAGTAGTATTTATGATTGGATAGATTTTTTAATAGGGTTTGGAGTAAGTGAATATGTTGATGAGAAGGGGAAGGGGAGTATATTATATGAGAGAGTGTCAACACAGATCTAGAGTGAGAAACAAGCGCATCTCTGCGAGCGACTAAAATTAGATAGATGTTCTTGATGAGTGAGTAAGCTGTTGGGGTAGGTGTAGTGGGGGGTGCGAGGTGAGAGAGAATTACACACCATATATGGATGATAGAGGAGGAGCGAGAGGGTGTTTTGGGTAAATTAGGAGTGGTGGGGGGATGTCCACACACATTGTCACTTACATATTGTTTGGGATGTTTACACTCTGAGAGCGTCTAGCTGAGAGAGAGCAAAACTATATTGAATGTATAAAATTATATTAATTTACTGTGAGTAAATTTTTTGTAAGTATATGAATATGTTATAATGAAAGGGGTAGGATAGTTTGTTTGATTTGGGTAACAAGAAAGCTAGACCCAGACAGTTTTAATACAGGAGAGAAACATCAAATAGTGAGCAATTATTTATTTAATGGGGTATTCCAGAAGTTAAGAATGCTCGTTATTCCATCGAGGCATGTTAAAGAAGAGAAGATAAGACTCATACCTACCACCCGGACACTCCCATTCCTTCCCAACGGCCGGTCTGTTCATCCAGGAAGTAAGCAGTGAACGTTCATCGTTCACGTCACAGGTGCAGCCAATCACCAGCAACAGCGTCTCATGCACGTGACAGCCCTGGCCTGTGATTGGCTGCATATGTCAGGTGAATGATATCCGTTCACTGCTTCAGCTGAGGTTAACGGGACGTCCGCCGGGACTGAACGGAAGTGTCCGGGAGGTAAGTGTGAGTCTTATCTTCTATTCTTTATTATGCCCGGACCGACTAACAAGCAATCTTAACTCCCAGAATATCATTTTAAGGCTAATGGAAGTAAATAAACATATTTGCAAAGGTGAATATAGACTTCAAGATTACATTTGAAAATTACATTGCTACATCAGGCATAGGTATGCAGTGGTAGCTCATGCTACAAGGGCCTCGGTATTTTCACTATAAGCCATGTGTCACTCGAACGGCACGGTTGTTCGCCGTTTATTCAGAGTCGGTTTTGAGCGTTTTTTCCGCCTGGAAAAAAACGGCCGAAAATGAAGCACAATTGTGCCTCTATGGAAAACCCTGCTGCGTCCCCACTGCGCAAACGGGTTGTCCGCCCGGGCCGGTTTTTAGACGGTCCGCGGTCCGGCGGCAATAACAATGAACAGTGGCACTATGGGCTAGGGGGAGACTGTTCTCCGCTACATCACGGAGAAAAGCCGTCCCCCCCCGCGTGGCCATTGGGGACGTGGCAGCCGAAACAGGACAAAATACCGGCCGGCAGAACCGTGCGTAATTTGTCCTGTGCCGTGTGAACGCGCCCTAAGACAGTCTTTCTTGGGACATTGTATCTTGAAACTACACTCACCATACAAGGTCCTAGACACTACTGATCTAAGGCTCATGTGATTGAATGGAAGATCTAACCAATGATCATGAACATCTTAGAGGTAAGTTCACACGGCGTATTGGGGCGCGTAAAGTATGTGCCGCAATATGCCATGTGTTTTGGAACCACGCGCTGATTAGGGAGGCCAGCCCCATTTACATGCATTGTCAATGTCAATTGACACATCAATTCTTTGTCAGTGTCAATTGACATGTCAATTCTCCCCCTGCGCATACAATATGATAGTATTATAAGCGCGGGGAGACGACCCGTAATCCATAGCTCTCTATGAGAGCTATGAATTACCGTAAGTGCAGCGTGCATTTTGCTGCGTATAAAGTGCAGTACACGGTGAAATGCGCACCAAAATACGCAGCAATTTAATCCGATTGAATATACCCTTACTTATAAAACATCTGTATTAGTGAGGTGCATGTAATAATTGGCAGTCTAGTAGCGTGTCTGTAAAGTGCAGTGTGGTATTACGCGTTCTGCACTGCTCTTTACATGTGCCACGATGAGCGGCTTCTTTGGGCATCAGGTAAGATCAGATCCATTTTCTTCTTTCTGGTACATTGTGTATAAAGTAAATGACCAAGGAGAGCTTTTGTCCTTTATTTTTCTTTGGCTTTTCTCTGTATTAGTTTTATAAAGCCATATAAGTTTACATTGAAAGATTGGTTTACATTTTGGAATAATGAACCAATAACCAGTTCTCCATAGAGTTATTGCTTTAACATAGAAAAGGTTCAACATATAATGGTTGTCCCAGAACCAACTAATATTGTAATTTAATGGGCCAAAGTACATTAGAACTTGTGCCAATCCAAAATATAACATCTGGAACTGGGGGTTTTTCTAAGAAACTTTGATACTGAGGGAAACATATAATGTAGCTGAACTTTTCAGGACAGTCTCTGCAGATGGTGTTTCCCATGCATAGTTACCAACTTCATATGTGAATAAAATATTAGAAATAGACATGACCAAATAATTCAGACATTCATTAAACAGCAACTAAGCGACAAAAAGCTCATAAAAGACACAGAAAAGTTCAAGTTCAAAACCTCAAAGTTGTGTGACTCCAAATACCATTTGGAAATAGATGGACCTCATACTGCATCTTTGTGAGATCTCCTGCAGTTTATTTGTTGCGATGACATTCCGGCAGCAGGGTTTATGTCTGAGGTGCTGCGCTTTGACTGGGACCATGTTGCAGGCATGATTCTGGTGATCAAACTGTATACAGATAGACACTGAGAGGTCAGTACTCTGTGGATGGGAAGTTTAATTATTATGTGTGGCGCTTGGCACCACAAGAGCAGACTCCACAGGAGGGGCTGCAGAAGAGGGAATAGCAAGATGCCTTTTAGAAGCAAGTCATCTTTGCTGAATTTGTTTTCCTGGGCTTTCTTGAATGAACCCAGCAGGCCACAGTGGATAAAAAGTGATTTTTTTCTGTAACACTGAACAATGATCATCCTGATTTACAACTGTGCTACCTTTCTTTTCTTTACCTTTTTAAGGCCGAGCAAATGTTTCATTCTTAAACATGTACATTTTTTATTAACACATTTTTTTTCACTTTAAATTCCAAAATATTTCTATGTTCCAAATCAGATTTCCATAATATTTTTTTGTGCTGCCAAGCTATATCACTTAATTCTTTAACAATGAGCTGACAATGAGACAACAATCTTGGTTTATAATAAAAGAATGAGAGCGCTGCATAATTAGCTATGCTCAGATATTCAAGATCACAAAATTACACTTAAATAGCTTGCATAAGAAGACAGCAATCTATTTTAGTGCACATGAATATGTAAACAAATGCACAGCCAGCGAAACAGCACAGACCACAGGAATCAACCCAAGTAAGACCAAAAAAGTGATGTCCAGCATTTTCAGAAATTAAAACTTGTATTTTATTAGAAACCAAAATAAAGAACCACTGATACAGGACACAATCTAATGCGTTTTAGGCCATAAACAAAGGCCCATAGTCGTAGCATAGTGAAAACAGCAAAACACATGGGTTGAATGCTAATCGTCAATCATGACGAATCAGTGCTCATGTGAATGACTGAATAAATGTGGCAAAAAAGGATAGAAATAAATACAAATAATCACATAAATCAATACTTTAATATTAGATTCTGCCTACTGTTAAGATCAAATGGAGCCCTGGTATTGATTATAAAGATCCAATAAGATTCTCTGTTGAGAAGTTTTCTTTTATGATTTCTTCCACAAATGGACAAATTAACTCTTTCTATACCTTGGACCTGGATTAAACTTGTATTGACCTGCAAGATGCTTAAGGCAATGACGCGACACTGCAGAAACTCCCTGCATATCTGAGTTTGAACTGTCCGGTAGAGGTCTCCTAATTCTTCAATTTACATGTGGTACACTCCACATATTGTACATGCAGTACAGGATATTAAATAGACAACAACACAAGTGTAGCAATTTGTATACTGCTTAATATTGTATACTGTGTTATTACAAAATGATACAAAAGATGATTGTAAACTAAAACTGCAATACGTACATCTGCTGTGCCCACACCTAAAACATCCAGCATGACACACCCAAGACGATGGAGTGGACTCTATTTGCTCTTAATGGTAGGCAGGATCTAATATTACAGTACTGATTTATCTAATTATTTATTTATATCCTTTTCTGAGCTAAGCTGATAGCCAAAATTTATTAGTGCATTTCTCACATGTGTGCTGATTCTTCGTGATTAATAATTATAATAAAGACCTATGTAATTTTGGCCTTTTTTAATATGCTACAACTAAAGAACTTTGTTTTTATGGGCTTGAAACAGGTCAGGTTGTATCCTGTATCGGTGGTTTTTAATTTTGGCTTTTAATAAAATGCAAGTTTAATTTTTTTTACACCCGGAAAAAATCAACTTTTTTTTGGATTTACAGATAACATGTAAACATCAGATTGTAACAACCTGTATATACCAGAGTATTAGCCGAGTTTTTCAGCACAAAAAATGTGCTGAAAATCCCCCCTCTCGCATATACTCGAGGTCAAAAATGTCCGAGTGCGCACGTGAGACACTGCAATGGCGTGCGCCGATATGACGCTTCCGTATCTGCGACTCCTCAGGGAGCGCATATAACTGAAGCCAGTACAGCATACAGTATCCGGGCTGCGTGGCTCAGGCGCTGTCGCTATCTCTTCACTTTATGGCGACCTCCTCCGGAGCGCATATAGTGAAGGAGATACCACTAACGGTGTCAGAGAGCGACGCTCCGGCTCCGCATGGACTCGGCTGACCGCAAAGCTCGCGGCCTCCGGGAGTTTCCGGCACAGCAGTGTGTGTCATCAGCGCTGACGTGCGTCGGGCCTGAGATGACATCACCCGCCTGTTCCGAGGAAGACCGAGGAGCGCGCCCGTTGGATACGGAGCAGTGCGGGGAAATCGAGGTAATGTTTTTTTTGTGTTTAAAAATCCTTACCATACACCGTGCCATACCCTTCTAAACCTGCCGATCACTGCCCTAGCTAACTGCCTATAGCCTGCCTCTATACCTTCCTAGTACCTGCCTATAGCCAGCCGTACACCTTCCCTAGTAACTCTCGCCTATAAGCCTGCCTAGACCTGCCTATAGCCAGCCCAATACCTGCCTATGTACTTCCTTTAGCCTGCCTATACCTGCCTATACCTGCCTAGTACTGCCAAATAGCCCCTGCCAATACCCTGCAAAGCCTGCCAATTACCTTGTCTAGTAACTGCCTATAGCCAGCCTATACCTGCCTAGCACTGCCTTATAAGGCCCTGCCTATACCTGCCTAGTACTGCCTATTAGGCTTGGCCTATACCCGTGCCTAGTCACTGCCTAAGCCCTGCCAATACCTGCCTAGTATGCATAAGGCCTGCCTATATCCTTCCTAGCACTGCCTATAGACCTGCCTATACCTGCCTATACTGCCTATAGCCGGCCTATACCGTTGCAAGTACTGCCTATGGCAATGCCTATACCTCTGCCTATACCTGCCTAGGCACTGCCTATTAGCCTGCCTATACCCTCTGCCTATACTGCCTATAGCCTGCCTAAGTACTAGCCCTTATACCTGCCTATAACCTGCCCTAGTACTGCCTATAGGCCCTCCATAGGGGACCTATGCCTGCCTATTACCTACTAAGGGGACCAATACCTACCTACAGTACAGTGTCCTATAGAGCCCTGCCTATAACCGCCTAGGGGGACCATATAACCTGCTTATAGCCAGCCTATGGGGGCAGATTAATCCTGCCTATATAGCGCTTCCTATGGGAGACCTATACCTTCCTATAACCAGCCTATAAACCATCAATACCTTCCTATAGCCTTCCTATGAGGACCTATACCGATCCTATGGGAGGCAGAGTTTACCTGCCTATAGCCTGCCTAGGGTGACATATAACAGTCTATACCAGCCTATGGGTGACATTAAAACTGCCTATAACATCCTATGAACTTGCCTATGGGGGATATTAAAACAGCCTATACCAGAGCCTATATCTCTATGAGGGGACATTAAACCTGCTATACCTGCCTATGGGGACATTAAACTGCCTATGTAAATTTATGCATCTAATGTTATTTTTTCAAATCACCCAGTACCGCTGCATGTTCCACCCAACATATACACTAGACAATAAGCTTTCCGTTTGTATTGTGGAGCAAAAGTAGTGCCTCGGCTTAAATACACGGTCGGCTTTATACTCGAGTATATACGGTAAATGTAACAGTTATCGCCATTTCAAGCTTACACGACTGTGGCAGCCCTTTAATTGGCACATTGATGATGTCAGATATTGAAGCTTTAATTAAAAGCCATGCTATGTCATGTTTTCAAAGACATAAAAAAAATACCCTAAAACTGCATAAAAACAGTGATAGCCTTATTTGCTTTCCCTAAATTTTATAGGTGTTTGAGGGGCCTGAGGGGCCTCTATATCTGCCTTTAGGTGTTCTCTTTTTAATGTTCTTTCAATATTTCTTACAGGGGTATTTAACTGGTGGAATGCGGTGAAACCTTGAGCGTGGATGCCAGCTGTCCATATCTGTGCTATTTAGTCTTGTATTACAGCTGTGCAGCTTCCACAGTCATTCTGAACAGTCACAAATAGGTTTGGCAACGTGTATACTGAACATAAAGGGAGAATGTTCACTAATTACTACAGCAGCACTTGAGCTTTACATCATGCCTTGCACCACTGGCCCATCATCTTACACATATAATATAAGAAAAAAAAAAAAGTCGAAATATAATCCTAACAATAAAAAAAAAAAAAAATAGGGGGGGGGGGGTGGGGGGGAGGGGGGGGGGGGGGGGCTGGGGCGGGACCGACGGGGTCGTAGATTCCCTCTCATTCTTCTTTTTCACCTTCTTCAACCATATCGGCCTCCAGTGTCCCAAGCATTGAGAGCATTTATAACTCAGCATCAGCTACAAGTTCTCAGGCAAAGGGATGCAGAGCACAGGCTAAATACCAATAGCACTACTGAGAAACACAGGTCACAAATGGAAGTAGTTAAGGAGCCACATTGGAGCCTCCAGTCTCCATTAACAGATCTTACATATCCTCATGTTTGTACCAGGTAACCTAGTAGGTGAATAATCAGTTATTAAAGACAGAGACATATAAATAAGCTGCAAAGGTTATACACTACACTGCTGGTCTATGTAGACAAGTAAAGTCACATCTCCAAGTTTTCCTTGGCCCATTGTCCCTACAGGAACCATAAGAATAATATTTACAGCGGGTGAAATAAGTACGCGTCACACATTTAAATATATTTTTAAAGGTACTATTGACATGAAATTCTCACCAGATGTTGGTAACAAACCACCCCAACCACACAGACAAGGAAATTAAACCATAGATGTCCATAAATAAAGTTATACGTAATTATAAGAAATGACACAGGGAAAAACTATTGAACATGATTACTGAAATGTATTTAAGATTTTTGGTATGTTGTTTTTGGGGTGATATGTATTGTATTTTGGCCTCCAAACATGATGTGTATTATGGAATACAAAGAGTTCAATTTTGGTCTCATCTGACCAGATTAAATTCTTCCAGCACAGGTTTGTCTAAATGTTGTTGAGAAAATTTTAACAATGCTTCAATATGCTTTTTGTTTAACAAAGGAGTCTTGCATGGTGAGCATAAATACAGGCCTTGGAGGTGTATTATTGTGTATTACTTATTGTTTTCTATGAAACAATTGTACCTGCTCATTCCAAGTCTTTCTGTAGCTCTCCACAGGTGCTCTTTGGTTCTTGGACAACTCTTCCAATAATTATTTTCACTCCTCCATCTTGCAAATCTTGCATGGAGCATCTGATCATGGCCGGTTTATGGTAAAATTATGTTCTTTTCACTTCTGGATTATGTACCCAACAGTGCTCCATAGAACCTTCTGTACTTTAGAAATTCTGTAATCAATGTCACTAGTATGTTTTTGAGCAATAAGGTTGTGCAGTTCTTGAGACAGCTCCGTGGTTCTACCCATCATGAGATGTTTCTTGTGTGGCACCTTAGTAATTAGACACTTTTTATAGGTCATCATGTGAACTAGATGATATTATTTTTCACAAAGTGGCAGGATTGCTTTTTAATTACTAGTAGATTTCCTCTGGTGTCATGACTTTTCATGGATTTTTGCTCCTTTCTTTCTTCATGTGTTCAATACTTTTTTCCTGGGTCATTTCTCACTATTACACATAACTTAATATATGGACATCTGTGGTTTGATTTCTTTGCCTGTGTGGATTGGATGGGTTGTTGCCAGGGGCATCGCTAGACAGTTTTATTCGGGGCTTGTGCCCAGGATAAATCTACCACTGCCCCAAACCAGCAATCCGCACTGGGTATAGCTGTGTATTGCCAGCTTTCAGGCTGCTGCTGTGGGCCTGGAGCACCAAAGATCTTCTCCACTCTATGCATTTCCTCAGACCGTGCATATAGTGGAAAGCTACTGCGGTGTACTCCGGTGGGTTGCAAGCAGGCTACCAGGCATAGGCACCGGAACTAGTGGCACCACACAGGTGGTGTAATGACGTCATGCCACATATGCAGGACAGCGGAAGGAAGTTGTTTGAAAAAGGGGAAAGGGAAGAGGTGAGTATTATTTTTTCTTTTTAATGGGCTGCCTTAATACCTACCTACCTATCGACCAACCAACCTCCTTAGGGGACCAATATAGATATCTACTTACTGGGGGGACCTATAGACCTACCTACCAACATACTGGGAAACCTATATATCTATCAACCTAATGGGGAACCTATAGACCTACCTACCGCGAGAACTATAGACCTAACAACCAACTGAAAGACCTTGTAAACCTACCTACATAACTACTTATCTAACTACTGGGGGACCCAATATACCTACCTAATGACTGGGGGGCCCTATAGACCTACCAGAGCTGGGAGAATAGGTAGGCAAAGGTAGGCGACCGCTTGGGGGACCACTTCATCCCAGCCGTCAAAAAGGCATGGAGTGAGCTGAATTTTTCATTTGGTGGGCGCTTTGTGCCTTATTTGCCTAGGGCACCAGAATACCTTGTCCCAGCCCTGAGACCTACCAACCTAGTGAGGGACCTATATACGTGCAAACCTAATAGGGGGGTCTATGTACCTACCAACTTTCTTAGTGGCATGATCGACCTAACAATCTACTAGGGTGACCTATATACCTACCGACCTACTGTGAGAACC
Source organism: Phyllomedusa bahiana (assembly GCA_025379985.1). NCBI lineage: Eukaryota > Metazoa > Chordata > Amphibia > Anura > Hylidae > Phyllomedusa > Phyllomedusa bahiana. Next base: position 70,085 of record JAODAL010016370.1, read on the forward strand.
AATATACCTACCAACCCACTGGAGGGCCCTCTATACTTACCTACTGGATGTCCCTATATACCTACCAACCTACTGGGAGGACCTATATACCTATTAACCCTATAGACTTACCAATCTATGAGGAGGATTCTATAGACCTAACAACTTACTGGGGAGACCTATATGCCTATCAATCTATTGGGGGACCTATGTACCTATCATCCTTCAGGGAGGACCTATATACCAATCAACCTCCGGGGAGTATCTATATACCTACCATTCTACTGAGAGGAGCTATATACCTGACAAACTACTATTGGGCCTTTTATACCTACCAACTTTCTGGGGACCTATATACTTACCTACATACTGGGGTCACCTTTATACCTACCAAACTACTACGAGGACCTATATACCTACCTACCAAGGGACCTATGTAACTACCAAGCTACTGGGATGACTTATATACCTACCTACCTATTATGGGGCCTATTTACCTACCTACTGGGGGGACCTATATACTAATCTATTCAGAAGACCTATTTATCTACCTATTGAAGGGGCCCTATATGCCTTCCTTGCTACTTAAAGTGCCTATATACCTACCTACTCACAGGGGGACCCTATGTACCTACTTACCTACTGAGTAACCTATATATCTACCTACTTACTCAGCTGGCCTATATACCTCCCTGCCTACTTTGGGAAGAGGGGGGCTTTTATGGCTACCTACTAAGGGGTCCTAACTCCCTACTGTTGGTTACTATTTAAACTATAATGTGAAATTCCCAAAATAGGAAGATCTTTGGGCTGCAAAAGAAAAGCGCAGGATCGGGTCCACTGGAGAAAAGACAATAGAGTCTAGTGCTCACCTTATTCGCGCTGTACAATAGTTACGGTACAGCGCGCTTTCAGCTTTTTGTTTTATTGTCTGATGTGCTGGTAGAAGCAGCTCCGGTCCTACTCCCGCCGTTGGAGCCACGAGGACGCCGCCGGTGTACGATAGCGAGGAGATCGCAGGAAGGAACTCAAGAAAAGGAGCCTCCCGAGCGAGATCAATGGAAGTATGCTTAGAACTAGAGCGCTCAATAAAGAAAGGAGCATATTGGCTCCTAAGAACGTTAGAAGAATTATTTATTAACTATTATTTAGTTAATAAATAATTCTTCTAACGTTCTTAGGAGCCAATACGCTCCTTTCTTTATTGAGCGCGCTAGTTCTAAGTATACTTCCACTGATCTCGCTCGGGAGGCTTCTTTCCTTGAGTTCTTTCCTGCGAACTCCTCGTTACTATTTAAACTACCTACAGGAGACCATTTATATCTGTCTATGTACTGGGGGGCCATATACATACCTACCAAGGAGATCTATATGCCTCATGGGCTATATACCTATATGGGCTGTCCCAAATTGTTTAAAGGAATAGTAAATATAGTGTATGTAAACTTTTGACTTTGACTGCAGAAAGTAATACAAATGTCTCATTATTCTGGCATTTGGCAAATATGAATAGTTTTGGTAATCCTAATTGACCTAAAACAGGTAAGGTTTATTCTGATTTCTTGTCAGATAGTGAGAAGAACATGCATATGTGTCTTTTTATATAGTGTACGTAAACTTCTGGTTTCAACTGTACATTTACTTAGAAAATTGGTGACATATTCAATGCTTATTTCATCCCCTGTATACCTTTTTGGAGCATATAGTGATTACAAATACTAGCTTATGCTAGGGCAGTCCTGAGGTTCTCAAACCTACAGACATAACCAACATAGAGAACTCTTTAATCTTATATTAATTCTAAACAGATATGAACAGTTAGAAGATTCCAGGTCCAGAGTATTTGTACATGTTCTGAATGCTACCTACAGTAATGCTGTTTTGAAGTTTTCTATGACCTTGGTTCTATTTTAGGCTTCAAGGGCTATGTACCGTACATTAGGAGTATCATGCAGCTCATTTTAACCCTCATTGGTTTTTAGCTTACACCATCACCTGATGGCAGACTCAGGTAAGTGTATCTTTTCAAAGAGTAGTTGAGGTGCCCTATGCCCGTGTGGCATAGGACTAGGCATAATACAATGCATAGATTTTGCTCAGAGTATTTGCATATGTTTAGTTCTTCATGTACAGCTGTGTATAGAAGCTTTGTGGCTCCCAGCTGAGTTAGTTATACAGGCTCTGCGTACTGCCATACAGGCCACTCTGATGTGTGCATGAGCTCTCTTATTGAATATGAAATAATCCCTAGGGTAAACTTTATACTGTGATTTATCATCTACTATGTATCATTAGTCAATGAGCACAAAAGCATACTACTCAGTGAATGTTTTATTTATGTGGTTTGTGGTTTTGCTTTTTTATTTCTGACCAAGGAAAGCCATGACTTAGCTATTATGACCATCTATAGCAAACATTTGGAAGCCATTTCTCTTGTAAAGTCAACTCCTTGATAATTTCACTTGACTCTACAACTCAAAAAATGCAATAATTCAACATTTGTTTCTTGAGATTTGAGACAATCATGTGTCATAATGATCATTCATAGAATATATGAAACACATTTAGTATGGAAAAAAGACAAAAACTGTAATTATTTTTAAAGCTTGTCAGATACAATTGCAATATAAATTCAAATATAATTTCCTTCTAGGAGTTTACCTAGTTGAAACTAAAATGTTAACATATCCATTTAACATTTACTTACAGTAAGTGCAAAAGCTATTGAGAAATAGAATATTCCTATGGACTACATCACTTTTAAGACTTTATTGCCAAGTTATTCTTTGCTTCTGGTATTTATGTAAACCATAATTTACTAGAGAAAAAATAGTGACATAGTATGTGATGTACAATACTGAATGCATATATTATACTAAGTGCATAAGAGGTATATGATACCAACTAAGTTAAGTAGATCTATTCAATAGTTGGGTTCATTTGAGTTTTATTCTGTATCAGAACTGTAGAGTTGCTACTGTAATGATATTACAGAATTAACCTCTTATGTATCTGTCACCTTGCCAGTAGACATTGTACACACATGAGCCTATATAAGGTTAAAGGGCAACTACAATTTCTTCCAAATACCTGCTGCAAATGACACAATAGAGTTTTATTATTATGACCACTTTCTTCTTTTGACGTAGGCAGCGTGTTCCTCACAATGAAAGTCATGTGTTATGAATTGGCTTGATGGGTAAATAAGGTGTGCAATAGTCGGTCTAAAGACATATCCCTCTCTGCTGTCGTGGGTAAAAGGGGTGATTAAACAGAGTTGCAAAAAGGGATAATCATTATCTTTCAGGCATGAGTAGCAGTAGTTCTGACACTGTGCAGTTTCTGAACTGCTTACATGCTGCTGCAGTGAAAGTGCATCATCATGAGTGGACAAATGGCACCATTGCAAATAAGCAATGACAAAACTGTGGAACACCAGTTGCCATTGATGTGAGAGGTGAATGTCAGCTACAGCGATGCATGAGGGTGGACCAACACACTACAGTGGAGCAGTTTACCACCAAAATGAACCAGGGGGCTACCAGATGTGTGTCTAAAACAACGGTTTAATCAGATTTGGACCTCCACTGATTGGCAAAGGGTAACTGTCTCATATGAGTCACGTTTTCGGCTTCACCAAATGGATGGACATTGGCATGTAAGACAAGAAAGATCAGAAAAAAAACACCCTAGAACCACTGCATGAAGAACTCAGGCTGGTGGTGGCAGTATTATGATCTGGGAAATGTTTTTGTGGCATTTTCTGGGCAACTCACCCATGTGGAAGGCAATATTAACCGGTTTGGGTTTCCTCTACATGCGCCCTATAGCAGCTGTAGGGTGCAAAGCAGACAGCATGACTCCAGATACCTTTGACAACCTACCAGGACCTTATTGAGTTACCCTCAGCCCACCTAGCTGCTGTCCGTGTAGCACAACATGGTTATCTGGATATTAGTTGGGGGGTCATAATAATATGACTTGACTGTGCATATCAACAAGGTATTAATGTTAGTGAATTTCATGAAGCTTTTGTAATTCTCTCATCCTGACCCAATAAAACCCTGAGGTGGTCAGCTCATAGCACTATATAATTAAATTCTTATCAAATAGACTGAAAATATCTTCCTGACCATTTGACATCCACACAGATAGGTTTTATCAAAACAACTTTAGTTCTCTAGCAGTCCACAATAATGCTCCTCGGTTTAGAAACTGAGAAAACACTTCTGTATCCCAGCAATACTTAAATACAGTCGCTACTTTTCACAAATTCTATGACACTGTGGTCAGTTTTCTGTGCTTCCGAAGGAATTTCTTTTCAATGTTGTTGGATTTGAAATAAATTTTATATATACTGCGTGTCCAGCCCAAGGATTAAAGTCTGCTGACCATATCAGGAAAGACAAGACTGGAGTAGATGACATCTAAGGCTATGTTCACACGGCTTAAAATGGGACGTATTTCAGTCCGTAATTACGCGGCGTACTGCGCGAATTACAGCTGGAATATGTCCCAGTCATTACAGTAATCCACAGTTCTCATAGAGAACTATGGATTACGTCTCCTCTCCCTGCTTGGCGAATACACCGCGGGGGGATATAAGTGACATGTGAATTACTAGCGGCGTATACGCGCCGCTGGTAATAAAAGTCTATGGGCCGGCGAGGTGCTGGCCACCCGCCCCCGTCCACATGGCGTAATTGCGGGGGCGTAATTAAGCCCCGCAAATAAGCCGTGTGAACATAGCCTAAGTGTTCATAAATTCCTGCAACCTCTCTTCTGAAAAACGTGTTGTAAATCCTGTTTCAAGAATGAACAATGGGAACTGCCATATATATGACAATTACAGAGGACAACATGTCTAAGGGAAACTACCATTATCTCCTGGCAGGAAGTCAGGACATCTGGATAGCTAACCTCCCCACTCTTCAGGGACATGTGAATGATGATGCAACCAGGTCTGTGGTCCCCCTAGGCAATGTGACCTGTCCAGCAAGACTGTTGACCTTTGGGACAAAAATGACACCTTCTGGAAGAAGTGACCCCCTACAAGGATTTCTGTAGAGTGTATAAGAACTGGACTGATTGGTTAAGGGAGCTCTTGGAAGTATTCCAGGGATGGGCAATGGATGGGCCATGTGCTCACTAGGTGGTTAAAGTGACCCTGGCCTTTTCACCCACAGAGCAGGGCAGGTTGATTTGCTACAGAGGATCAGATATGCATTGGCAGTCACAGACTGTCTGTGATACCCTGCCCAATAGGAGGGAGGGTCTCGTCCTGGCCCCGACAATTCCAAACATTTTGGTAGAAAAAACAGGCCTCAATCCTGCTCTTTTTACGAAACCTTTAAAACAAGGAGGACCGGGATTGCTGCAGGCCCTTCTTGCTTGTTTCATATTTTAATATGGGCCCCAGGTCTGCCCTAACATGTATTGTACTGTCTAAGTAAAAGTTCATAAGTCAAATATACCCATGATGAGCTCAATAAGGTTCTGACTATGGTTGTGGTGTTTTATATGTAGATATTTGAAAATTACAGTTCAGCAATATCATATACTGAATTGTATATACAGATGGACAAGACTGAATAGCCCAACTACTGATTAGGTTACATAGTTACATAGTACGGTTAAAAAAAGACATGTGTCCATCAAGTTTAACCAAGGGTGGGAAAAAAAAACTTAGTTTCCCCTACTGATGAAGGCTTTGGAACCCATAAGGCAAGAACCAAACTGCCCTAAAGGAAGATTTCATTCCTGATCCTATTAGACTTGATCCAGATAATTTATACGGCTACATAAGTATTAATATTATTTAGTAGTAAATGGTTTTAGCCTTTCTTGAAACCTTCAACTGTTCCTGCTGTGACCAGCTCACTAGGCAGGTTATTCCACAGATTCACAGTTCTGGTGAAGAAGGCTTCTCTCTTCTGGAGATTGAATCCTTTTTTCTCCAAATGAAGGGAATGTCCTCTTGTTTTTTGAGGGGGTTTTAAAAGACAAGAGGAAAATCCCTTTGTGATACTCTGTGTATATTTTATGTATTGCAGGGTAAGCAGTACTCTAGTATTTAGGTTTACTAAGCACAATATCTCATTGTGCCTCTCTAGTATGGGGGTCACATCGGACTCCATGTACCACTGTACAACCTCCAGACTATGGCTTTACAATATGTACGAGATCTGCTTCAAGAGTCAAGATTCAAGGCAACAATTAGTAATTTACAACCAAAAAGCATCACACTGGTGCTGCATTGCTAGAAGTATATGTCCATCACATAATAGATTGCCTATGGACAGGGATGTCTTACCAGTATTAAGGGGCCCTGGGCAAAGCAGTGCACTAGGCCCTGCCCAAGCTTATGATATCACACCAGGCCACGCCTCTAATCACTCCCAAACACATGCTTTTTATCAACCGATTTTTATTGCTAATACAATTTTTGGGGGAATCACATGGTGTTACTAACATTTGTAGAATTTTTTCATTTTGGATATTTTGGTTAGTAATAAAACATGGATTAATCATTGCAAGTTATATGGAGTACAGCTGAATTGTTTGTTTAGTTTTGGAATGAATACATCTTGAACTTTGTAGATAGAATCAAATTTACTTTCTTGTGATTTTTATAATCATTGAGTATTTTAACATCCCATACATGATGAAGGGGATATATTAACAATGTCATAGTTTTGATGAGAGTTTAATCTATGTATACAGTAACGTTTCTCTGTAATGACATTTGAGATAGTGGCATCACTCAAAATAAGTGATCCTTCCAGAGTATTAGGCCTCAGTTCAGAGAACCTCTTAGTCATTGTGAAAAACATGGTTTAGCCTGGCACTCAGGTGCTTCCTGTACATGTACCACAATATTAGTAATTACAGGAAGTTAAAAGCACACACATAATAGTATGCAGTACATCAAATTTAAATGGGATTAAATACGGTTATGTCTACACAGCACAGGTTTTTAGTTGGATTTTCAGCAGATTCAGTATTTATTCTTGCTGTAGTCTACACAGAACAGATTTTTTTCCAGTCGGTTTTGAAATCCGCCACATTCCGGTGGATTTTCAAACCTGTCTTCTGCCAGATTCCCATACATTCAATGTACTGATTTTGGACAGCAGTTTTAACATTGCTGTATAGACATTGCCTAGAATGGTTGATAATCTTCCTGATTCCCCCTTCTCCTCAGAACTGTGTCCCTCTTTTTTAGTTGACATTTCCCTATGTGTTTTTGTGGATGAAATAAGGTGGCCGTAAACATAAAGTGAATGATGATTTGGGTGGCTAGGCCAACTGTCTAAAGAGTATGGAAGTCTTCAGATTATCGCCCTAGTGTAGATGTTCAGTGAACATGTCTTATGCTTTGTTCCACTCTAGCCAATTACATAAAACTGCAAATTCTTTGCATAATAGATTGCATCTTTATGGTGGAGTTGGAGTAATAGATGATTATTTCAGACTTTATATATTTGTCCAGATTTTAACATGGATTTCAATGGGGATTTTAGGTAGTTTTTCTGCCGGTTGTCCAGTCAGAAAACGAGTCCCATTCCCATGGGGTTTTTGATGCAGATTCCACATACAAATGTTTGGGACAGGTTTTTTGACATCCGATAGGAAATGCTTGTGTTGTGGATGGGCCTTTGTTATTTGACAGTACGTCAAGGTACTTCATTCTGCTTAAAGTGAATCTGTCAGGTGGTTTATGCTGCCCTATTTGAGAGCAGAATGTGATAAAAGGAGAGAAGATAAGCTCTGTGATATATAGGGTTATATGATAGAGGAGAGGAGCTGAGTTCTGTGATAAATAGGATTATATGATAGAGGAGAGAATCTGAGCTCTAAGATATATAGGGCTATATGATAGCGGGAAAGAAGCTGAGCTGTGTGAGATATAGGGTTATATGATAGAGGAGAGAAGCTGAGCTTTGTGATATATAGGGTTACATGATTGAGGCAGAGAAGCTGAGCTCTGTGATATATAGGGTTATATGATAGGGGAGAGAAGCTGAGCTCTGTGATGTATAGGGTTATATGATAGAGCAGAGAAGCTGAGCTCTTTGATATATAGAATTATATGATAGAGGAGAGAAGCTGAGCTGTGTGATATATTGGGTTATATGATAGAGGAAAGAAGGTGAGCTCTGTGATATATAGGGTTATATGATAGAGGAGAGAACCTGAGCTCTGTGATGTATAGGGTTATATGATAGAGGAGAGAAGCTGAGCTCTGTGATATATAGGGTTATATGATAGAGGAGAGAAGCTGAGCTCTGTGATATAGGGTTATATGATAGAGGAGAGTAGCTGAGCTCTGTGATATCTAGGGTTATATGATAGAGGAGAGGAGCTGAGCTCTGTGATATATAGGATTATATGATAGAGGAGAGAATCTGAGCTCTGTGATATATAGGGCTATATGATAGCGGGAAAGAAGCTGAGCTGTGTGATATATAGGGTTATATGATAGAGGAGAGAAGCTGAGCTATGTGATATATAGGTTTAAATGATAGAGCAGAGAATCTGATCTCTTTGATATATAGAATTATATGATAGAGGAGAGAAGCTGAGCTGTGTGATATATTGGGTTATATGATAGAGGAAAGAAGGAGCTCTGTGATATATAGGGTTATACGATAGAGGAGAGAACCTGAGCTCTGTTATGTATAGGGTTATATGATAGAGGAGAGAAGCTGAGCTCTGTGATATATAGGGTTATATGATAGAGGAGAGAAGCTGAGCTCTGTGATATAGGGTTATATGATAGAGGAGAGTAGCTGAGCTCTGTGATATCTAGGGTTATATGATAGAGGAGAGGAGCTGAGCTCTGTGATATATAGGGTTATATGATAGAGGAGAGAAGCTGAGCTCTGTGATTTATAGGGTTATATGATAGAGGGGAGAAATTGAGCTCTGTGATATATAGGGTTATATGATAGAGCAGAGAAGCTGAGCTCTGTGATATATACGGTTATATGATAGAGGGAGGGAAGCTGAGCTCTGATATATAGGGTTATATGATAGGGGAGAGAAGCTGAGCTCTGATATATAGGGTTATATGATAGAGGAGAGAAGCTGAGCTCTGTGATATATAGGGTTATATGATAGTGGAGAGAAGCTGAGCTCTGTGATGTATAGGTTATATATTGCAATCAGTAACTGTGTGGATGCTCTCAATAGTACAAACTAGGCATGCTCGACTATATAAAAGAAAAAAACATTAGATGACTGTAACTACTAACAACAAAGAATATAGGTTACATCAACCATGTTAGGTAGAATGGAGTGTTGGATAAACACTGTTCATTTTTGATATGTACATATACAGTATTTGTAAAGGTTGCTATTTTTGCCATATCTATTCAATGGGATATAAATTCCTTTGTGGTACAACCCATTTAACTTTCTCCACTTTTCCAATTGGATTAGAGATGCACCTGGCAGCTGCAGGTATGGGAGGGGCAGCGTCACATTCAAATATCTCATCTGAAATGAAGGGACATTGAGAAGGTAGAACATAGGGTTCAAAGGTGTATTCCCAAAGTAAGAGCTCCAACCTCTGACCTGAAACTCTTGATCTGTGGACATGACCACGAGACAGGTCAGAAACCCTTTTGCAGATCCAAAGAGCATGGATGATCCAAATGAGAGGGCAGAACAGAGGCTATGTCTACACAGCATAGAAATACCATCGGATTTTCGGTGGCTTCAGCTTTTTGAAACCAACGAGAATCCAACCATACACTGTGCTACATAGACATCAATGAAAGACCAGTGCTGTAGTCTATACAGCACAGGTTTTTAACCACCGTGTTAAAAATCCGGTGGAATATGCAACATGGAAAAAACTAAAACCAAACGCGTTTTTTGTGCAAATCAGTGACAAATACTGCAGTCCTTCATAGGACAAAAGCTTTCCAATGTTTTTGTCCTATGCTGTGTGACCCTAGCCTTACTAGCAGGCAAGCCATTTTCAGAAACCAGGAGAGTATGCACACAAGGTAAGGTTAAACAACATGACAAAATGAAGCCAGGACACAGAAGCAATCACAAGCAAAGGATGAGCTAAGTGTTAGATTAAAATACCCTGCCTCGACCGCTGGTTCAGACTGAGGGTAGACTAGTGAGCCTAAACAACATAAAAGGCTCAGGTATTAACTCCTAACAGAGTTTTTTTTATTTTTTTACCTCAGTTGTGATATGTCCACCATATATATGCAAGCGTGACTCATTGGGCCACATGTATGAAACGGTTTTGGTCTAAAACTCACTTTTTTCCCCATAGACACCTATGGGGAAAAAAGTGAGTTTTAGGCCAAAACCGTTTCATACATGTGGCCCTATGTGTTAGATTTGGCTCATAAAATCTCTGATAAAACAAAGTAAATTTATCCACTTAGCTGTAGTCTTGAGGTGCCCTCCAGGACAAGATTAACATTTTGTAGTAACTCTCCGCTCTGGTGAAGGCTTTGCTGCCCACATATCACATATGTACAAGTATGCCAGGGAAAGGTTAGCTTTCCCACATTCCAACCTCCATGTTTGTGGTGGGTATTGAGCAGAGCACAGAAGCAGTGTCAGCCCTAACCTCTAAAGTACCATAATCAATGTCAATTGTTTTGCATACAGGAAGGAAGAAGGTTTCTTTTGACAGGTTACTTTCATGGGATAAATTTTATAGTTTACCCACACCTATATTTTCCATCATTTGATAATTACCTCTCATAAGCATGAGAATTATTTGCCAACCAAATGACCTTATCACAACAATCACCACTTTTTGTAAAAATAAAACAACTATTCGGGGTTTGTTTTC
>JAODAL010016371.1:0-80890 GCA_025379985.1 Phyllomedusa bahiana
CTCCTGCAGTTAAAAAACGAGACCAGTAGGGGGAAAAGAAGGTGATTTGAGTGCCTTTTTTTGAACTGGCATGGTTTTTGGTCCCAGAAGGGCTGGTTGAGTATTTCAAAAACTGCTGATCTCCTGGGGATTTTCACGCACAACCATCTCTAGGGTTTACAGAGAAGGGTCCGAAAAAGAAAAAAAAATCCAGTGAGCGGCAGCCCTGTGAGCAGAAAGCCTTGTTGATGCCAGAGGTAAAAAGGGAAGGGGCGACTGGTTCGAGCTGTAGAAAGGCAACAGTGACTCAAATTGCACCTTTTAAACCAAGGTAGGCAGAAGGATCTCGAATGCACAGTACGGCGAACTTTGAGGCAGATGGGCTACAGCAGCGAAGACCACAGGGTGCCACTCCTTTCAGAAGAACAGGAAATGGGGTTAAATTTTGCCCAAGCCATCGAAATTGGCAGTAAAAGTTTGGAAAAAAACGTTGCCGGGGTTGATGAGTTCGATTTCTGCTGCGACTTCGGAGGGGAGGGCAGAATTTGGCGAAAACATAAAAAGCGGCCCAACCCTTTCCCTTGTATCCGGGTTCAGGTGGGGGTGGTGGTGTCTGGTGTGGGGAAATATTTTCTTGGCACTCTTTGGGCCCTTGGTCCCAATTGAGCATCGTTGAAACCCCAAGCCTACCTGAGTATTGTTGCTGACCTGTCCCCCCTTTAAGACCACAATGTCCCCAACTCTGGGGGCTACTTTCGCAGGTAATGCGCCATGTCAAAAAAGTGGAATCATCTCAGAGGGTTTTCTTAAACAGACAATGGTTCACTGTATCAAATGGCCTCCCAGTCACCAGATCTCAACCCAATGAGCATTTTGGGGGGTGTGGTGGAAGGGGGGAGATTCGTCATGGTGTGCAGCCAAAATCTGCGGAACTGTGTGATGCCCTATGCAAAATGGACCAAAATCTCTGAGGAAAGCTTTAGCCCCCGTTGAATCTATGCCCGAAAAATTGGGGGGTTTGAAGGCAAAAAGGGGGTCCAACCCGTTACTAGTTTGGGGTACCTTATAAAGTGCGCCGCGTGAGTGTATTATGTTCACACACACAATAACTTATTATTTTTATATACTATTTTCTCTCACTCACACATATTTAATATTTACACACACACAAAGATACTTATATACATACAACACTCACATATATATATATATTATATTTATATATATTACATTCCACACACCACACACCCACACACCACATACATATATATATATATACAACAAACACACCACATTCTTATATTTATATATACACACACACACATACATATATATATATTTATATATATTATATATATTTTTATATATATATATAACACCCTCCTCACATATATTTATTTTGATCTTCGCGTGAGACTTTTAACAGTGAGGATTTGATTAGTATTTTGCAATCAGAAGTTTAAAGGGGTATTCTCACCACATGTATTAGCTTTAACCCCCTTAAGCCTTAAGTTTTTTTACACCATTCACATTTCACACTTAATAACATGTTAGATCTAATTCTACAGGTTTTATGTTTGTGGAACTACCCTAATATCTGTATTTTTTTTACCTGTGGGTAATGTATGCACAATTATTTTTTATTATATATTTATTTTTTATTTTATTTTATTTATTCTGGTTACATTACTTTGTGTAAAAAAAAAAAAATTATTTGTATGAGCATTTTCATTTACTGCTATACATTTTAATCTGGGTCAGTCTGACACTGGCCGTGATACAGGTCAGCACACAGTCTAGGCCCTGATCCACTGGCTTCTTACACAGATCATCCCTGGGGCTACTTTAGGTCCAGGACCTGACTGTGCAGCCGTTCCCCAGGCTCTGTCGGGGTTCAATGGGTTCTTCACGATACCCGACAGAGCAATGAAACCCTTTGATTGCGCTGCGGTGTCTTTCTGCGGCAATCTAAGGGTTTTAAGCACCGGCGGAGCAGAGGTTCCCCGACTCCCCCGGCGCTTGCAGGAGCTGCGCTGGGATAAGGGTGTGTAGTGCAGCCTGAATTCAGCGCTGCTGCGGCGCCCGGAGCTGCAAATCCGATGTCTACAGCGACGCCCAAAAAGACGTCGCTGTAGACGAACGACCTGAAATGCCCGACGTCAAAAGACAGTGGGGGGTCGTTAAGGAGTTAAACATGTGGGCATAGCTAAATAAAGACTATTACCAAACACATTGCTGTTCTGATTTTGCTTTCCTTCAGTGTTGGAGCAGTTCTTGCCTCCTGCTTCCCTAGGTTACTGACTAACTCTCTCTGCTCCAGCAGTCCTGGCCAGGATGGTGCAGTCACTCCCTGCTGTGTCTTATCAGCCAGCAACAGATTGATATAGCTGTTTTAAACATTTAGAGCTCCTGTAACTTTCTTCTCATCGATGTTTAAGCCCTTCCATTAGCAATGTCCCTGTAACACAGTTACATGCTAATCACTGTTGTAGAACTGTCCAAAGCCTAACCAGAGACTGAGAGCCTGAAGCTGGCTGTGAAGAGCAGGCTCTGTGAAACAGCATGGTGAGAACACCCCTTTTAACAACCTTCCAACCACTCATTGACTTTAAATGTCTGGGTGGTGGCTGTATATTTCTGCATGGATATTCTGGCTTCCTGCCTCCCGGCGCCAACGATCACGTGTCCGCTAGGGTTCGGTAACTGCCTTTGCTGCTGGGTCATTATAGACCTGGGGATGGATTTTCCCAGGATTTCTCCTGTAGCTGGGGCTTATACGTCATCCACATTTACAGAGAAAAACAGAAAACAAAAAGTGGTGCAAACATGCCCCACCCCCACCCCAGGTCTTATTCTGACCTTATAGGGGAAACAATATGTACCACAAAGAAATAAAAAAAAAAGACCACACAAAATAAAGGATTATTAAAATAAATATTAACAGCTCAAACCGCAACTTCGCCTCCAAAAACACTAATGGCGACATGTATGAATCCCGGCACCGACAGGCCAGTTCTAAATCATTTTAAGGTAGTATAGACTGCGCCAGAATGTATGAACCTGTTCTTCTGCAGTATACATACAGGGCTGTGTAGGGCCAAAACTACCACAAAAGTCTGGCTCAGGCACCACCTCATACCCTGGTCTCGGCTGTCCTTCTGCAGGTCATACATACACAGGCAGTTGTAGAGCAATACCTAAAAGTCTGGCTCAGGCTCCACCTTTACACATGGTCTGTTCTTCTTGCAGGTCATACATAAGGGCTGTGTTGGGCCAAATACCACATAGTCTGGCTCAGGCACCACCTCTACCTGGTCTGGCTTTTTTTTGTTCTTATGCAAGGTCATACTTACAGGGCAGGGTTAGAGCCAATACACAAGTTGGCACAGGCACCACCTTTACCCTGGTCTGGCTTGTTCTTTGCTGGTCATACATACAGGGCAGTGTAGAAGAAAATACCACAAGTCTGGCTCAGGCACCACCCTTCTACCCTGGCCTGGCTGTTCTTCTGCTGGGGTCATACATACTGGGCAGTGTAAGGGCATGCCATCAAGTCTGGTCAGGCACCACTTTACCTGGTCTGGCTGTTACTTCGGCAGGTCATACGTACTGGGCAGTGTGTAGAGCAAATACCAAAGTATGGATTGGTCAGGCAACTCCTTTGACCATGGTCTGTTCCTTCTACAGGTACATCATACAGGGCAGTGTTAGAGACCAATACCACAAGTCTGGCTCAGGGCACCACTTTTCCTGGTGGGCTGTTCTTCGCAGGCCATACTATACTGGGCAGTTGTAGAGGCCCACATACCCCCACACCCCCAAATAGTCTGGCTCAGGCACCACCTTTTACTCCCTGGTTGGCTGTTCTTCTGCAGGTCATACATACAGGGCAGTGTAGAGACAATACCACAAGTCATGGCTCAGGAAACAACCTTTACTCACTGGTTGATGTTCTTCTGCCGTCATACCTTACAGGGCAGTATAGAGCCTACCAAAAGTCTGGCTCATGGCACACACCTTTTCCCTGGTCTGGGTGTTATCTCTCGAGCGTCATACTTTACAGGGGCAGTGTAGAGCCAATACCACAAGTCTGGCTCAGGCACCACCTTTAACCATGGTCTGGCTGTTCTTCTGCAGCGTCATACCTCATAATTACAGGACAGTTGTTAGTGCCAATACCACAAGTATGGCTCAGATGGTGCACCACCTTTACTCTGTGTCTGGCTGTTCTAAACCTGTCTGCACTTCTATGAATCGTGGGTGCAACACCCCAATATGCCCCCAAATATTTGGACGCATTACAAAAGGCACTTATTGCGCAAAGTTTGGTGAAGATGTGCCTGTTCATACATTCTTTTTGGCTCAAAGTACACCAGAAAACTGGTGCAGCCCTGTTCATACATGTCGCCCTAAAACGTTATATCACCTGTATACAAATGTCTGCGATGGAAAAATGACATTATGAGACAAAACTTATTTTAATGTCACTTTTGTTGTTAAAAAAAATAAATTTGAACTTTTTTTAAAGCTTTTCGCCCTCATATTTAAAAAAATTAAATAAAAAAATGTAAAAATGATATAAAAATAAAGCCTAACATATCACAGAAAAAAGGCAAAGAAATTATTAGAATAACAGAGTACAAGAAAGCATTCAAACACTAAGAAAAACATAGATGTGTTTGGTCAGGTGGGGGTTAGCAACCCGGTCATTAAATGGTTAGGCCAAAACCAAGCGTGCAAGAAATAAGAAGTATAAGGGTGCTTTCACACTGAACGGTTTTTTAGTGCATTATTGACACGTTTTTAGGTGCATTTTTGTGCAGAAATACGCAGCAATTAATGCTATGCATTTCTGTGGAAAAAATGCACCTAAAAACATGTTAAAAATGCACTAAAAGTATTACATTGCCCAACTCTCCGTTTTTGGCTGTGGGGCGTCCCGCTATTGGGGTCCCCCCACCGCCCTCCCGGGGGAGGTTGCATTCCTTCACGCCGCCAGTAGGAGCCGGGGGTCCTTTAAATTGTCGCCGGCGCCGGGAGAGTAGCGCTGGTGCGCTACTCTGGCGCCGCGGTCCGTTCCCACAGGCGGGTTGAAGTAGGGGCGCGCGCCCGCTTCAACCGCCCGGAACCTCGCTGAGCCAGGGAGGAGGCAGGGAGGGATCGCTCCCTCCTCGCATCCTCCCCCTGTATTCGGGCGCCGCTGAGCGCCGTTACAAATGTCGCGTCACAGAGGAAGTTACCGCGCGGCTGCTCTCCACTTCCCCTGTGACGTGAGGAGATCGGTGGAGCTGGCAGCTTGCAGGTGCCTGGTAAGGTAAGTGGAATTTTATTTATCTTTTATTAGTTTTAGGGGGGGCGCACTTGTTGGCTACTAATGGGGGGTTACATGGCTACAATGGGGCAATACCTGGCAACAGAGGGGGCACTACCTGGCTTAACAATGGGGGGCACTACTGGCAAACAGAGAGGGCACTACCTGGCTTAATATGGGGGCACTACCTGGCTAACAATGGGGGGCACTACTGGCTACAATGGGGGGGGCACTAACCTGGCTACAATGGGGGGCAGTACCTTCGGCTCAATTGGAGGCCACTACCTGGCTACTAAAAGGGTGGGTTACCTACCTGGATTCAATGGGGGCACACCTGGCTACAATGGGGGGGTTCTCCTGGGCAACATGAGGCCACTACCTGGTCTAACAATGGGGCTCTACCTGGCTACATGGGGGTTCTACCTGGCAAACAATGCGGCACTACCGGGCTAACAATTGGGGCATGGGGGGCACTACCTGGCTACGATGGGGGCACTACCTGGCTAACAATGGGGGCACTACCTGGATAACGATGGGGGCCATACTTGGCTAACGTTGGGGGGCACTACCTTTCTACAGAGGGGGGCAACTACACTTCTACAGAGGGGGCACTACTGGCAAACAATGGGGGGGCATCTACTGACAACAGAGGGAGGCATACTGGAAAGCAATGGGGGCATCTACCTGGCCAACAGAGGGGGCACTACTAGCAAACAATGGGGGGGCATCTTTTTTCTATTGGCAAACAATGGGGGCACTACCTGGCAAACAATGGTGCGGGGGCACTACCTGGCAAACTATGGGGGCATCTACGGCAAACAATGGAGGCGGCATCTACTGCGCTAACAAAGGGGGGTCTTACTGCTACAAATTTGGCTCTACCTGGCTACAGAGAGGCATCTATTTGGCTCAAGTAGGCATCTATCCTCGGCTGTAAGGGGAACTACCTGGTTATGGGGGGCTGACTACATGGCTATAAGGGCATCTACTAGCTTTCTTCCAAAGCCGTTGTGAGTAGGTGTGGCTTTTTGAAGGGGGCGCGACATACCGTCAAGGATTGGGGCGTGGTCATGCAAATTTTTGCCGCGCCGCACTACGCGCGCCGCCCACTATTGTCTCCTGCTTTTTCATTTTCAAAAGTTGGCAACTATGACTAAAAGGGCTTGTTCACACGGAGGTTTCACTCTGTGTTACAATCGCTTTTTAGATCTGTCTCTGGGACTGATCGGACGGACCCAATCCACTTTACGGACCCAACCAAAGAATTGACAAGCAATCCTTTCAAAGACGGAGCCGGCAGACAGGAGGGGAACACGCTGCGTGTCGATCTTCATGTGAACGACGGAGCTTGCGTGTTTCCTAGTAGACCGCAGAGATCATCTCACTGCTAATTGTTTTAGATCCGTCCCTGGGTGCGTTCACTGTTGGTCCCAGAGGACAGATCTAAAATAAGCGCTTGTAAAATGCAGTGAAAGCCGTTGTGATACAAGCCCGGAAAACGCTACGTGGAAAGCCCACATTCTTATAAAAATAAGACCTGTCTGTCAATGTTTTCTGCTGCCCTTAGCCCGAAGTTGCCAATAAGCTATGTGACAGGTTCTCAATCTAAATCAATAGATCCCAACAGTGCAGGGCCGACGGGTAGGTGAAAGGTAGGCGACTGCCTAGAGCACCATTAATCCCAGGACAGAGGAAGGGGATGCCCAGAGGTATGGATGGGCTGAATTTTCCCATCTGCGGGGGCGCTATGTGTTATTTGCCGAGGGCATTTAGAAGGGTATGTTCAACACAAATTGAGTGCAGCGTATCTGTAATAGTGGCGCATACTGTGCACACCGCTATATGCCCGCAGCTTCAGAAGAACGAGCTGGCCAGCGCGTTCTTCTGAAGTGCTCACTGACATTCATTCTCCCCAGCACATAATCGCCAGGAGGAATTGACATGTCAGTTCTTTCCCGGGTGCGTATCGTGCGCTGGGGGAAAGAATAGGTAATCATAGCTCTCAATGAGAGCTTTAAATTGCTGTAATGTTGGCCCGTACTTTGGGTGTATTGAAGTGCAATTATGCGCCGAAGTACGGAGCAACATTACGCCGTCTGAACATACCCTAAGGCTGCTTTCACACGGTGCGTCTTTTGTGCAGAAAGGCGCAGCAATTAATGCTGTACATTGCTGCACAAAAAACGCATCAAAAACGCACTGTGTGAAAGAAGCCTACGGGTTCGCTGACTTGGAGAAAAATCATGTGGATTTTGATGTGCAAGCTGTGTGGATAATGCACTGAAATCTGTGGAAACGGAGCATGGAAAGCCTCCCACTATATTTTTGGGAATCTACTCTGTATCTTATATATCGTCTAGATTTTCCAAATCGTATTGTGTGTGAAAACTATATCCTTTTTCCATGTGGATTCTGTGCAATATAAGTGACCTGTCACCCATGGAAGCCACATTACAAAACAGGACGCAGATGAGCCCTATTAAATGGGAATAATCTGCAAACGTCTAGATGCAGAAATCTGCAAAACACAAAATCCGCATACAAATTTACATGGCTTTTCCCCATGGATAGTCAGATCTATTTTCTATATGGAACAGTTTCTGTCGTACTTTTTGCATCCAAGTTCCACTTCTGATTTTGGCTTAAAAAATGTATGCCAAATACCGAACAAATATGTACTGTGTGAAATAGCCCTTCATTACTTAGTGCAGAATTTGGACACTGGGCGACATGTATGTACAGGGCTGCGCCAGTATTCTGGTGTCCTTTCAGCCCAAAAACTGGTGCAGCCCTGTTTTCTAGATGTATGAGCAGGTGCACTCCACAATTAGGCGCATTTGGCGGAGTCCGCGACACTTTGTAATGCGCCCAAGATGTGGGGGCGTTGCACCACAACCGTCTTATTCTACACAATTATGACTGGAGTACAGCAAAACCGGGCGCATTACTGCTGGAACAGCCAGACCAAGTTTAAAGTGGTTTACCTGAGCCTAAACTATTGTAGTGGAACTAGAACGTGCCAAATCTATCACCCACAGAAGAAGAGGTTCATACATTCTGGTGCATTTTACACTGCTTTAAAGCTATTTAGAACTGACCTCTATGTGCCGAAATCATAAATGTCGCCCTTAGATACCCCAAGTGGGGCACATGTATCAACTGTGCCTAACTCTAAAACAGTTAGATTGGACAGTCTTACAATGTGCCACATGTATCATAATGTTCAGAAATCTGGTGCAGGGATTGTCTAACTTTACACCGTTTTTAATTTGGCTTAATTTATGCCACTAACTGTGCCCAAATTTTGGCGCACACAAAGCCACGCCCATTCAAATTCACACAGGCGCAGAGGTGTCTTGAAACATATCATATAAATGTAGTGTAAAGCACGTACAACATTATTTTTGCCGCAGATTGTGACAGTATTCTGATACAGCAAATTTATACATCTGTGCCAGTGTAGCTATAACTGTAATATCCAACATGCAATTCTTGTAGAATGACCTGGGGTTAGGAACATTTTCATGCAGCAGGTTTGTTGCAGAAGTTTCTGTGACTTAGGAGGCTTTCACACGGTGCGGTTTTGGTGCGGTTTTTTGGATGCGTTTTTTGTGCAGGAAAGCACAACAATTAATGCCATACATAGCTGCACAAAAACCGCACCGTGTGAAAGCACCCTTAAGATCAGTTCCATAAATCTGAATGGGGCTGGTTCTGTTGTATGTGGTGGATTGCTGCAAACCTATATAGGATAGTCACGGAAATTCCTGTAACAAATCTGCTGTTTGTGGCCCTTAGGGACTCTACCTGTAAAGTAAGAAGCTGAAAAATACCACAGAAAATAAAGGTTACACTTACTTGGGCAATGGTAGGTCTGAAGCAGTGACAGGACACAGAGCTACATCAAAGCAGAGGACACAGGTGCAATGCAGTGATTACAAGCCAAGCACACCTGCCTGCCAGCACGGGCGTAACTATAGCCATAGTAACTGCTATGGGACCCAGAGGTTGAGGGGGCCCCACTAAGATACAGGAACATTGTTCCTTTTTGTAGGAAACAAGTAGTTGGTGGCTTTCTGCTCTCCAGCTCTATTATGTAGGTTCCCTGATTATGGCAGTAGTGTTTATACCTTCAATTATTGCTACTGTTCTAGTTTATTGCATTAGGGCAGTGTTTCTCAACTCCAGTCCTCAAGACCCACCAACAGGTCATGTTTTCAGGATCTCCCACAGAATGCTACTACAATAATGATATCACCTGTGCAGAAGTGCCACCAACAATAATTATATCACACCTGTGCAGAATGCACATTAATAATGATATCACTGTTGCAGAATGCTCCGACAATAATGATATCACCTGTGTAGAATGCACGACAATATTCCTGATCACCTGTGCAGACATGCTCCCGACGGTAATGATATCCATGTGCAGAAATTTGCAACCGACAATAATGATATCAAGCTGTGCAGAAATGCACGACAATAATCCTACACCTGTGCAGAACAAGCACCGAACATTAAATCCTATCATCTGTTGCAGAATGCACCGAACAATAATGATATCTCCTGTGCCAGATGCACCGACAATAATGATTTCACTGTGCAGATTTGCACCGACAATAATCCTATATCCTGTGCAGAATGCACGACATAATTCCTAACACCTGTGCAGAAATGCACCGGACCAAATAATCCATATCACCCTGTGCAGAACTGCACCGACTGTTAATGACTATCACCTGTGCACGAATGACCGACCTGTTAATGATATCAACTTGTGCAGAATGCACCGACAATAATGATATAACCTGTGCAGATTGCACCGACAATAATGATATCACCATGTGCAGAATGCACCGACAAGTAATGATATTCACCTGTGCAGAAGCACCGACAGTGATGATATCACCTGTGCAGAATGCACCGACAATAATCCTATCACCTGTGCAGAATGCACGACAAATATGATTATCACCTGTGCAGAATTGCACCGACAGTAGTGATTCACTGGCAGAATGCACGACTGTAATGATATTCACCTGTGCAGGGAATTGCAAAAACCGACTCAATAATGATATAACATGTGCAGAATGAACCGACAATAATCCTATCACCTGTGCAGAAATGCACAGTCAATAATGATATCACCTGAATGCAGAATGCACCGACAAGTAATCCTATCCACCTGTGCAGAATGCACCGGACAGTAATGATTCACCTGTGCAGGAATTGCACCGACAATAAATGATGAACACCTGTGCAGAATGCACCGACATAATGATATCACCATGTGCAGAATGCAACCGACCAGTAAATTATACTCACCTGTGCTGAATGCTTCCGACATTTAATGATATAACCTGTGCAGGAATGCACGACGTAATTATAATCACCTTGCAGAATAGCTCCGACAATAATGATATCACCTGTGCAGATGCTACGACAATATATGATATCACCTGTGCAGAATGCTCCAACAATAATGATATCACCTGTGCAGAATGCTCCGACAATAATGATATCCACCTGTGCAGAATGCTTTCAACTATAATTGATATCACCCTGTGGCTGAATGCACCGACGCAATGAATACCTGTGCAGTATTGCACCGACAGTAATGTTTCACATGTCGTAGAATGACACCGAAAGTAATGAGATTCAACATGTGCAGAATGCACCGACAATAATAATATCTACCTGTGCAGAATGCACGACATTTAATTCCTATCACCTGTGCTAGAATTGCACCGACAGTTAATCTATCACCTGTTGCAGAAGTGCACCGACAATAATGATATCACCTGTGCAGAATGCACTCGACAGTAATGATATCCCTGTTGCAGAAAGGCACCGACAATAATTTCAACCTGTGCAGAATGCACCAATAATAATGATATCACCTGTGCAATACTGAGGAAATCCTGGAAACTTGGCCTGTTGGTGGGTCTTGAGGACTGGAGTTGAGAAACACTGCATAAGGTGGTGGGTCCTCATCTCATTTTGTTATGGGACCCTATGAATTCTAGGGATTCCTCTGCCTCCCAACAATCCAGGTATACACAGACACAGCTTCTAAGGCTAGGTTCACACACTGCAGCACATTGATCAAGGCAGTTGCGCCAGAATACACAAGCTTCATCCCACATTTATTACGCGTTTTAGACAATTTCTAGTCACTTCTGCATCTCATCCGACCAATGGAGCGCAGCAGAATGAAAAGGGGATATGGTTTAGTGTGCACCACAGAAATGCATTAAAGTTTGGCGCAGTTAGTGGCATAAAGTAAGCTAACTTACAAAAAGTGCAAAGTTAAACTAGACCGTTCTAACCTGCGCCAGATTTATCAACACTATGATACACTGTAAGACTGTCTAGGTTAAGTTCACACTGTTTAAAAGTATGTTAACACAGCGATTGTTAAATACGTTTCTGCGTATGTGTTACGTTCTGAAAAACAGACTCCAAAATGTATTTAACAATGTTCAAGTGTGATTACATTGATTTCAATGTAAAATACGTGTTTTACATATGTTTCCGCATTACGTAAAACGGATGCGTTCAAAGAATTGATATGTCAATTCTTGATCCGTTTTACATATTGAAAAGCCAATAGTTACCTAGTTTGTAAGGCCAAAAAAATCAAGCTGTCCATCCAGTTTAGCCTATTGTGCTTTAGTGTTGATCGAGAGGAAGGCAAAAAAAAAAAAAAACTACCTCCCATGAGTTATAGAATTGTAGAAGCCCAATTGTCCTCATTAGGGAAAAATTTTTCCTTTCCAAACTCCAATCTGGCAATCGGAATAATTCCTGGATAACGGACCCTTCTCCTGATTCTGGTCACTATAAACTTGTTATATTACATCTAGAAAATGTCTCCAGACCTTCTCCAGAATCCCCGGTCACTAGACCTTGTTTTATATTATTACATCTAGGAAATTGTATCCAGAACTCTTCTCCAGAATCTGGTCTCTATAACTTTGTTATATTATTACATATAGAAATATATCCAGACCCTTCTCCAGGAATCCCAGGTCACTAGAACTTGTTATATGGATTACATCTTAGCAAATATATCCCAGCCCTTCTCACAGGAATCCTGGTCTCTATAATTTGTTATATTACATCTCAAGAAATGTCTCCAGATCCCTTCTACAGAATCCCGGTCACTAGAACTTGTTATATTATTACATTTAGAAATGTATCCAGGTCCCTTCTTCCAGAATACTGGTCACTATATCTAGTTATCATATATACATCTAGAAAATTTTTCCAGACCTTCTCCAGAATCCGTGGGTCACTAGAAACTTGTTATATTATTAAATCTAAGTAAATGTATCCTGACCCTTCTCCAGGAATCTGGTCACTCTAACTTGTTCATATTATTTACACCTAGAAATGGTCTCCAGCGCCCTTCTCCAGAATCCTGGTCACTATAACTTGTTATATTACATCATAGTGCAATGTATCCAGACCCTTCTCAGGAAATACTGGTTCACCTCTAAAACTTGTTTATTATTTCACCTAGAAATGTCTTAGACCCCTTCTCCAGAATCCTGGTCTACCTATAATCTTGTTATATTATTTCAATTCTAGAAAGTATTCCAGACCTTCTCCAGAATCATGGTCACATATAACTTGTTATATTAAAATCTAAAAATGTATCCAGACCTTAATCCAGGAATCCTATGGTTTCATCTATATACATGTTATATTATTACATCTAGAATTGGAATCCTAGACCCTTCTCCAGAATTCACCGGTTCACTCTATAACTCTGTTCTCATTTATATACATTCTAGAAATGTATCCAGGACCCCTTCTCCAGAATCATGGTCACTAGAACTTGTTATATTATTACTCTAGAAATTTACCAGACCCTTCTCCAGAATCCCGTCACATATAACTTCGTTCTATTATTACATCTAGAAATGTATCAGGACCTTTCTCCAAGATCCACGGGTCACTTTAACTTGTTTATTATTACATCTAAGATATGTATCCAGACCTTCTACACAGATTCCCCTGGTCACTAGAAACTTGTTATTTATTACATATAGAATGTATCCAGACCCCTTCTCCAGATTTGTACACTATTAAACTTGTTATATTAAATTTAGAAAATGTATCCAGACCCTCTCCCTGAATCACTGGTCACTAGAATTGTTTATATTATTACATCTAGAAATGTATCCAGAACCTTCTCCAGGAATCCTGTCATAGATCTTGTTATATTATTACATCTGAAGAAATGTATCCAGAACCCTTTCCAGAATACTGGTCACTAGGAAACTTGTTATATTATTACACATACTAGAAATGTATCCACGACCCTTCTCCAGAATCCTGGTCACTAGAAATTGTTATATTATTATTTCTAGCAATGTTATCCAGACCCTTCTCCAGGGGGGGGGAATTATCATGGTCACTAGAACTTGTTATTTTTTTTATTCTAGAAATCGTATCCAGACCCTTCTCCAGAATCCTGTCACTAGAAAATTGTTAATTATTATATCTAGAAATGTATACCAGACCCTGATCCCAGAATCTGGGCACTAGAACTTCGTAATTTTATTACATCTAGGGAAATGTCTCAAGACCCGGTCTCCAGAAGCCTGGTCTCTATAATTGTTATACTATTTACATCTAGAAATGTATCCTGACCCTTTTTGAAACTCTGTTATTGAATCTCACCATGACAAGGTTCTCTGGCAGGGAGTTCCACAGTTTATACACTGCTCTAACAGTAAAGAATTCTTTTCTCTGTGTATGTAGAAAACTTCTTTCCTAAAGGCGTAGAGGTCGCACCCTTGTTTCTACTACAGTCCTGGGTTTAAAATACATCTTGAGAGAGATCTCTATATTGGACCTTTAATATATCTTAAACATATTTATTATGTCCCCCGAAGCCATCTTTAAACCTAACATTAACCTTAATCTTGCCAATCTTTCTGTGTACATGTAGTCAACCCAGGCCTTATTATTTTTGTTGCCGTCTTTGTACTGTTCAAGCTTACAATGTCTTTCCTGTGCAATGGTGCCCAAAACTTGTCCACTATATTTCTATGTGTGGTCTGACCGTGACTTGTATAATGGGAGAATATTGTTCTCAAAACTTATCAATTATTGCTTTAACTCCTTTAACAGCCACCAGTTATTAGCCTTGGTAAAGGGAATCCCTCAGAAACCTCCTTCTTGTAATTACTTCAATTATGGAACTCTTCAAGGCATAAAGGTTTAGAAAACTTTTACTTCTTATTCCATATAAACAGGAAACGCTGTAGTCTCAATAGACCAATGTTGAAACCAACGTTTAAAAAAAACCTGTTGCTGTGGTTGGCTCTTGCCACAATGGATACATGGTTTTCTTTCTTTTGGGTCCTCAGTTCCTCTCGTTTGTGAACTCCATAGAAGCGGACAATCGTCTCTGCATGTTTGTACACAGTGCGTGATGCGTCGTTTTCGGATGCTATCTTTCTTCCTTCTTTCAAGCATTCGCACATTTCTATGTGCCTAGTTTAAATACCCCACCCACAGTCACGTGGGCTATACGGGCACAAATAATAAAAATAAAATAAAAAACAATCTGCATAAAAGGTCCTACTGTTCGCATTATAAAGAACACCTCAAATTAAAAACTCTCATTTAGACCTTTAAGGTTAGCTTAGGGATTCCAACGTATGGATCCAATATGCTTCTGGTCTTAGAAGCAATAAGGAACCATCTGAATTCATTCCTGACATGAACTTTCCTCCAAAACACACACACTTAAATTCGCTTACTTGGTGTTCTGGGATTCATGAAGTGGCGTGCTTCTGTTGTGTTCGCCGTTATTCTGCTACCTCCTGCATTCTGTTTAATTGTTGGTGTTTTTCCGTAGGTACGTATGGCTGACTTATGTTCTATTATTCTTTGTTTTTAATTGCGGCCGGTTTGCCTACGTTATATTTTCCCGCACAGGGGACATTTATATGCATAGATTACATTTTGCTGTTACAGCTTTGATAGGGCCTCTGATGGTCTATTTGTGTTCCTTGTAGGGGGCTGTGTGAACTTGGATCCCTTTATTATGGCACTACAATTGGAGCAAGTCATACATGGAAACATACCCTGTTTAGTGGCTCTAATTCTCTGTTGTCTTGTCCTCACTTGCAGTCTAATATCTGATCGTATTAAATCATCACCATATCGATCTGCTCTTTTAAAGAATACATCTTGGGCGTTTTTTTTAATATAATAATGGGACCATACTTTTCATCCCTTTGTAGTATTATGCCCAATGCCGGTTAATTGGCATTGGCACCGTTATAGCCAACGTGACTGTTGGGTGGGGTATTTAAAGTAGCACAAGAAGATGTGCGCATGCTTGAAAAAGGAAGAAAGAGCTTCCTAAATCGTCGCATCCAGCAGTTCATCAGCGGTGACTATCCGCTCTATGGAGTTTCACACAGAGGAGACTGGAGGACTCCGAAAGAAAGAAAAACCTATTTGTATGCCGTTGTGCAACCAAACACAGCACCAGGGTTTTTTAACGTTGTTACATTGTCTATTGAGCTATTGCGTTTTTTGTTTATTAGGAATAAGAAACGTAAAGTTTTTTAAACCTTAATGCCGTGAAGATTTCATAATGAAGAAATATGTTCTTCATCATGTGCTCTATGCCCCTTTTAATAACACCCCATGACCTATTAGCCTTGGCTGCTGCTGACTACACTAGCTGACTACAATTAAGTTTACTGTTCACCAGGATTCCCAAGTCCCTTCTCACTGTCACTTTTACCCAGGTTTTTTACATTTAACATGTAATCATTGAAATGGATTTTTCTTCCCTATGTGCAGATACCTTACATTTTCTGTGTTAAAACCTCTCTGTATATCAACTTATCATCATGCCTCCACTGATCAAGATCCCTTTGCATTAACACATTATCCTCTTTTGTGTTGATTACTTTATAGAGCTTAGTATCGTTCTGCAAAGATCGATAATCTACTGTGAAATCCCTGTGTAAGATCATTAATGAAAATATTAAAGAGGCATAGGGCCCAATACTGAGCCCTGACGGGTACCCCATCGTAACTTGGGTATCCAGTCTGAGTATGCACCGTTAATTACCCCCTTTGTTTTCTTTCTCTGAGCCAGTTGCCTTAACCCACTTGCACACATTTCCCCCGGTGCCACGCATTCTCATTTTAACTTACCATCCTTTTATGTGGCACCGTATCAAATGCTTTAGGAAAATCTAGATGTATGAATCCAGTGCCCACCCGAACACAGTCTAGCATGACTTCCTCTTAGAAGCTGATTGAGATTAGTCTGACGAGGGGGACCGATTCTGCATAAACCCATGCTGGAACGGCGTTATACATTTATTTTCAGTGAGATATTCCAGGATAGCATCTCTGAGAAAACCTCATCATTTTTACTACAACAGAGGTTAAGCCTTACCGGGCCTATAGTTTCCAGGATCACTTTTTGACCCCTTTTGGATATTGGCACCAACATTTGCTATGCCGCCAACTCCTTTGGGACTACCCCGTTATGTATTACAGTCCATAAATATTAAGAATAGGTGCCTACCTATCACATTATTAATTCCCTAAGGACACGTGGGTGTAAACCATCAGGACCTGAGGATTTGTCCATTTTAATTATATTAAGGCAGAGCTGCACTCTTCCTGGGTTAGACAAGAAACATTTAAGATGGAATTTACCTCATCCCTCTGCCCATCAATGGGAAGGTCATTTTACTCAGAAAATGTGGTGGAGAAGAAATTGTTTAATAGATCTGCTTTCTACTCATCACGCTCTACAATACCTCCCTCACTGCTTTTCAAAGGGCCAACATTTTAAGTTTTCATTTTATTACTATTTATATACTACACTTTGTGGTAGTTTTTGGATGCGTTTTATATATTGCAAAAATTAGGGAGAAGCATCATGTCAGTGTGTGAAGATGTAATGCCTTTGTGCTCCACTAGCATTTAACTAATCTAAAAGTCTTCTGGGAAGAGACAAGAATGATTAAAACTTTACATTTAATACAAATTTATTTAAAAATAAAAATCAGTATTCAAAAGTATTTCCTTTCCTTTCCAAATAGCTATAGATGAAAAAACCACATGAACTTCTATTATCCAACCAACAGATGAATGTCTCAGTGTATACAGCAACGAGATAAGAATTAATCCTCTTCTCAGACCTAAAAGGCCCTACCTGGCCTGCAGAGGAGCTGCCCCAAAAAGGGCGCCCCTGCTCCTGGTGGGTGATCCTGGTAGGCCTTATTAAACCCCAATAGGATTTATGCTAAGATTCAATAGACAAAAATAAGCTATATAGCCCGTGTACATTACAGTATGCACACGTATACAGCACTATGCAAAACCTTGCATGAACAACACCTGGCGCTTTTCTCCGTGTATTAAAAAAATTCCTCAGGGGTAAAAAAGGCTTAAACCTATTCAATAGATAAAAATTATAAATCCATTGCCCAAAGACTAAAAGGATATCAATTATCTAATCTAAGACTAAAGGGATATTAATAATAAGCTATGCGCCCACCCTACAGATACAAGGAGATATCCTTCCTCCTTTAAACATGCGGCCATCCTTAAGAAACCATCCCTCGACCTCTCCTGTCTGTCCAAAAACTCTTATCGCCCCATCTTCTGCTTCCTTTTGGCATACCATAACTCTCGAGCAGCACGTCTATCTTCAACTGTCCTTCTCATCTATCCACCAACTCTCTTTCTTGACCCACTGCAATCTGGCTTTACGACCCCACCACTCTACCGAAACCGCCCTAACCAAGGGTCACTAATGACCTAGCAACTGCAAAGCCTCACGCCACTACTCTGTGCTCCTCCTCCTTGGACCTGTCCTCTGCCTTTGACACTGTCGACCATTCCCTCCTCCTACACATCCTCTCATCCCTCGGCATCACGGACTTGGCCCTTGCCTGGATCTCCTCGTACCTCACTGATCGGACCTTCAGTGTCTCTCACTCTCGCACCACCTCCTCCTCTCGCCCGCTCTCTG
This sequence comes from Phyllomedusa bahiana, assembly GCA_025379985.1. Classification (NCBI taxonomy): domain Eukaryota; kingdom Metazoa; phylum Chordata; class Amphibia; order Anura; family Hylidae; genus Phyllomedusa; species Phyllomedusa bahiana. The sequence goes on from JAODAL010016371.1 coordinate 18,327, forward strand.
TTGGTGTCCCCCAGGGGTTGGTCCTTGGCCCTCTACTCTTCTCTCTCTACCATCTTGGTCTGGGTCAACTTATTGCTTAGCATGGCTTTCTATTCCACCTGTATGCTGACGAGACCCAACTCTACATCTCAGGCCCAGATATTACCTCTCTACTCTCCCGGATCCCTGACTGTCTGTCCTCCATTTCCTCCTTCTCCTCACGTCTCCTGAAGCTAAACGTGGAGAAAACTGAATTCATCATCTTTCCACCGTCCCACTCTATCCCTCCACCTGATCTCTCTATCACAGCCCAATGGCTACATCTCTCTCACCAGCTCCACAGGTCCGCTGCCTTGGGATAACCCTTGACTCCAATCTGTCCTTCAAACCGCACATCCAAACCCTCACCTCCACCTGCCGCCTCCACCTGAGAAATATCTCCAGAATCCGCTCATTCCTTAACTTCGAAAGCACAAAAATGCTGGTCCATGCCCTCGTCATCTCACGCCTAGACTATTGCAACATCCTTCTCTGTGGCCTCCCAGCTAGCACCCTCGCTCCCTTCCCAAACCATCCTTAACTATGCCGCCCGTCTGATTTACCTCTCTCATAGATACTCCTTTGCCTCTCCCCTCTGCCAATCCCTTCACTGGATTCCCTTTGCACAGCGAATCCAGTTCAAGTTGCTAACCATGACCTACAAGGCTCTCAATGACCTCTCCCTTCCATACATATCTGCCTTAATCTCCAAATATCTCCCCTCACTCCACCTCAGCTCCTCACAGGACCTTCTTCTCTGCTCTCCCTGTGTCATCTCCTCACATAACCGTCTCCATGACTTCTCCCGTGCTTCACCCACACTTTGGAACTCACTGCCCCAACACCTCAGACTCTCCCCCAATCACCAGCCTCAAAAGCAACCTGAAAACCCATCTCTTCAGGAGCCTATAACCAACAATAACCCTGCTGTCACTACACTCTCCACAACCATGTCTGCCCCTCACCTTCTGTCTCTTCCCACCTTCCTTTTAGAGTGTAAGCCCTCACGGGCAGGGACCTCTCTCCTTCTGTACCAGTTGTTAGTTATTAATTTGTCACCTTTGTACTTGTTTAACCTATGTTATGTATGAAACCTGAATGTACAGCGCTCTGGAACCAAGGGCGCTCAAAAATAAATAATAATGAACGACAATATCCTTTTAGACTTAGGCTTAAACCTATCCAATAGACAAAGGATATAAACCAATAGCCTGAAAAATAAAAGGTTATCGTCATCCATTATATCTTCTTGTATCTGTAGGGTGGGCGCATAGCTTATTTTTGGGATAATTGATATTCCTTTAGTCTTCGATTTTTTATCCTTATTATATTGGATAGGTTTAAGCCTTTTTCACCCCCTGAGGAACCTTTGAAAAGGAAAGAAAATACATTTGAATACTGGAGTCATGTGATTAGAAAATGTAAACATATTTTATTTAGAAATTTGTCTTAAATGTATTGTTTAAAGGGTTTCAGTGATATGTGCTTCTTGGAAGAGAGCTGAACTCTTAAGGGCCCTATCTTGGATGTAAGAATACTCAAGTAAAATACGACTCACTGAGCCTTGCAATGTGAAAGACGTTCAAGCCAAGCCAGCTTTGTTCATCTGCAGACAGCTGTTTCAGGGTGTTTGCCCCCCATCAGTGCAGAACAGAGTTTACTGGCAGGCTAGGTGAGAGGTATTGAGTTTTCAGTTCTCTTCCCATAATCCTTTTAGAATATGTTTGTTAATGGCAGTACAATGTAATGCTGACCCTGCCTTCGGGGTTTCTTTTTCTGTTTCTGTTGGGTGCTTTTTAACTGGTTTTTTCAGTGTGAACCACTTGCTAATTTGGGAATGCCCGCAAACGAGGGGCGTAAAACCCGTTTCTGTAGTCCCCGTTATTGTGTGAGGAAATTATACTGTAAATTTAAATATTTTAATCCCCGTATTCACATGACCGTATCTACAAATGGCAACAAAAAGGAAAGAAAAAAACAAAAGGAACATCTAAAAAAGTTTGTACTGCAGATTTTGGGTTTCAGAAAAATGCACGTGGCGTACCTGACATGGAACCCCCAAAACAATTGTCTCCCCTAAAGGATGTGTGGGGAAAAATCCGATACCGAAATCCCAAAGCCGCCAGGATAAAGGGAACCTGGCACAGGGGCCGCAATGGGCGCAAATGCGACCGGACCCCTGTGCCAGGGGGCCCACGGCCCCCCCCCCCCCCGGGCCCAAAGGTGGGTCGGGACCGCCCCCGCCGTACAACGGGCCGCAGAATTTTAACCCCGCGGGGAAAAACAGGGGCGAGGTGAAAACAGTGGGATCTACCATCCGTCTGTTAGCTCCCGGAAAACCGTGCAGCACTTCCGCGCGGGGGGGTTTTGGGGTGACGTCATCGCGCCGTGGGTCGCGGGCCCCCCTCGGGTGGAGGGCCGGCCGCTCCCCGGGCAAGAGAAGAGAAGAGGGGGAAACCAGGTGAGTAGAAATTTTTTTTTTTTAAACTACTTATTGGCCTGCGTAGCTATATACTGTCCCTGCTAGCTATATACTGCCCTCGCCTGCCTATATGATTGCCCCTTGCCTGTATATGATGTCCCTGCCTAGACTATTATCACTGGCCCTGCCTGGCTATATACTGCCCTGCTGCCTTATATGATGCCCCCTGCCTGGCTATATGATGCCATGCCTAGCTTACTTCTAGCTTCTGCCTAGCTATATAATGCCCCTGCCTGGCTATTGTTTACTGCCCAACTACCTAGCTATTATACTGCCCTGCTCCTGCCTATATTATGCCACGCCTGGTACTATACTTGCCTGACTGCCTATATGTTGCCCCTTGCCTATAATATATAATGCCCTGCCTGGCTATATACTGCCCTGCTCCTGCCTAGTTTATCCTGCCTACCTTAGCCTATATACTGCCCTGCCTGCCTATATGATGGCCCACTGCCTGGCTATATACTGCCCTGCCTTGCTATATGATAGCCCCTGCCTGCTATATGAGGGCCCTGCCTGGCTATATGATGCCCCCTGCCTGGCTATATACTGCCCTGCCTGCCTATATGAGGGCCCCTGCCTGGCTTTATACTGCCCTGCCTGCCTATATACTGCCCCTGCCTGGCTATATGATGCCCCTGCCTAGCTATATGGTGCCCCTGCCTGGCTATATACTGCCCTGCCTGGCTATATTCTGCCTTGCCTGGCCTATCTGTTGTCCCTGCCTGGCTTTATTATGCCTGCCTGCTATTATGATGCCCCTGCTGGCTTTATACTGCCCTGACTGCTATATGATGCCCTGCCTGGCCATTTATACTGCCCTCAGCCTGCCTATATGATGCCCTGCCCTAGCCATTATATACTGCACTGACTGGATATATACTGCCCTGCCTGCCTATATGATGCCTGATATGTGTCTAAATACTGCCCATTGCCTGGCTATTACTACCTTGCTGCTATTATGATGCCCCTCTGCCTAGCTATATACTGCCCCTGCTGGCTATATACTTTGGCCCTGCCTGCCTATATGATGCCCTGCATGGCTTTATACTGCCCTGCTTCCTATATGATGCCCCTGCATAGCTATTTACTTGCCCCTGCCTGGCTTTATTACTGACCTGTCTGCCGATATGATGCCCTGCCTGGCTATATACTGCCCTGCCTTGCCTATATATGCCTGCCTGGCTATATACTACCCCTGCCTGTGCTTATACTACCCCTTGCCTGGCTATAAAACTTTTTTTTTTTTTTTTTTTTTTAAACCCCCCCCCCCCTTCCCCCCCTGCCTGGCTATTATACTTGCCCCTGCCTGCCTTATTTATGATGCCCTGCCTGGCTATTTCACTGCCCTGCCTGGCTTTAGGATGCCTCTGCCTGGCTATATACTACCCTAGCCTACCTATATGATGCCCTTCCTGGCTATATATGCCCCTGGTTCTAATTTGTACTGCCCCTACTGTGGCCATTTACTACCCCTGCCTGCCCTATATGATGCCCTGCCTGCCTATTACTGGCCCTGACTAGGTACATACCTGGCCATGACGGTAATTACTGCCCCTGGCGCCTTACCTGGCTCTTACTGGGGGCCTGCCTTGCTACCTAGCTTGATTACTGGAGGCAGTCCTAGTTACATTGGCTGTATTCTGGGGGCTGCCCTTGCTTCTGGCTAGTTACAGGGGTAGGCACCTGTCTACCTACCAAATTAATGGAGGGAAAGGCCTTTTTACACCTACACTAATGGGGTCTACCTATTTACATGCCACTTATTCTGACATTTTTTAATTTCTAATTTTAGGGTTTCTAACATATGCTGTTTGGGGAGATTGATAGGAAAGTGCTGGAAGAGGAGAGGGAGTCTAAGATGTATTTGTGGTAAATTTTACAGGGACGAGTAGTGACGGGAGAAGAAGACATGCATGCTGTACTGGACAGAGAAAGAGAATTGGAAGGGAACGACTCATCCAGTGGAAAAGGACATTCATGGTGGGTATGTGGGCCAGAATCAGAAGGAGAAGAAAAGGAGTAAGAAAGGACAACTCCCATCAGAGATGTCGTATATCTGTAAATGTCCTGCTGTCAGGGGTCATTTTACTTCTGTGTTGAGTCAGTGCTGTAACCTGATGAAGTGCATTATAGCACGAAACGCGTCTTCCTTCCTTTATATGTAAATAAACAATACTTTTACTTTTAATTTTTATGTCAGTAGTCCAGCGCTGATTTGGTCTTGTTAAAATACAAGAGGTGTCTGGTGAAACAACCTCGATCTATAGAGTGCTGTATTCATGTGATGGTGACCTGACTACTGGGGATGTGATTGGTGGGGTTGTGTTGGGTTATGTTGTGCTTATGTTGGGGTGTTTTGTTGTGTCAGTGTGTGCTTGTCCCTGATTGTTAGTTGCATCACCTGCCGCTGTGACGAGGGAGTTGTTTCTTTCTGCTGTAGCCTGTGTTTAGGGGGCTATTCACACGGAGCAGTTTTGGTGCATGGTTTTGATGGTTTTTTTGGCGCTGAAATGTTCAGCATTAACTAGTCTCTGCCTTTCTGCACAAAAACACTACAGTCCACTCGAGATAAACCCATCATATAAAACTGCACCAGAAAAATTGCTCCCGTGTGGAAATGTGTTTATAGTGTAGTTTATTTAGAAAGTGGTGAGGTGCGAGGACATGGGAAATTTTTAAGGGGTTTATTGTAATGTGGACTGGTGGGGGCTTATATGCCTGGCTGATTTTTTATTCACCAGTCCGGCAATGCGTATTAGCCTTCACCTTACATATCTCTAAGCTCAGCTCTTCTACGCAATCTTCTATTGATATCTCAGCTACTCTTTATTCGGCTGCTATAACCGCATCTGAATAGGTTTTACTTTTATGTGTCACTCCGGCCACAAAAAAAAATATTTATCAAAAATGTACATAGGGTCTGTGTGTCTAACTCCAGTTTACTCTCTGTCATATACTTTTTAGTCTGTCCCTCGGATTTGTGTTTCAGGAGTTATCATAATGATTATTTTTTTGTGCTGTAGCTGGATTTACCTGTCATGTTTCTTCGACTCCTTAAGTTGCTTTCAAATTGTTTCTTGCTTTATATTTTACTCTCTAATTTTTCTGTAGTTAATTTTTAATAGTCTGGATACTCGCGGGTTATTGCCATTTGGACTGGTTTGATGGGGCGGGCGAGGACCGTGTGTGTCACGATTTCGGCGGCCGTTTTGTGGGGGGCCGTGCACGAGTGAGGGGGAGTCTGCCGTGAGTGGACTACCATTGGGAAGTTTGAGGGTTCTTACGGCTTGGTTGGGCTGTATATGGCGTGTATTGTGTGCGTCGTGTCTGTGTGAGGGTGTGTGTGTGTGGGTGTGTGTGATTATGGTGACGTGAAATGATGCGTGCCGTGAATGAAATTGTGAGTGATGACGTGAGTGAAAGTCGAGATGGTGAGGTGAAATGTCTGATATGTTAGAGACAATCGTGAGTCGAGGTGAAATGTTGAGTGAGTGAATTGGTGAGTGAATAAATGTGAATGATGTGGAACGTGAGTGAAATGTGAGTGAAACATGTGAAGGAGTGAAATGTTGAGTAGGAATTGTGAATGCGGTGAGAGAGTAGAATGTGAGTGCAATGTGTGAATGACGTGCACTGTGAGTGAATGTGAATGAGTAGTGACTTGTGAGTAGTGAACTGTTGACTGAGAGAAATTGTGAGTGAACTGTGAATTGAGGCGGTAGAAACTGTGAAGTGAAACATAGTGAATGAAAGTTGAAAATTGATGAGGTGCGAGAATTGTGAATGAAGATGCCATGTGAGTGCATGGTGAATGGATGTGTGAAATGTTGAGTGGGTGAATGAGTTGCAAGTGATTGGAGTGCTGAGTGAAATCGTGAGTTGCGTGATGAGTGAACATGTGAGGAGCTGATTGAGTGGAAATGTCGCGTAGACGTGAATCGCAGTGTGACCTGTGAGTCGAGTTCGAAATGTGCTGTGAGTGAGTGAACTGGAGTGCAGTCTGACAGTGTGCGTGCACGTGCGTGAGCTGTGCGTGCCACTGATGAGTGGAGGTTGCACACTTTTGAGAGACAATGTGATAGTGAAATGTGCAGTGTCAACCATTGAAGTGCTGATACTACGTCTGCACGTGCCACTGAGACGTGAAACTGTGCGTGCACAGAAATGTGAGATGCATTTGGACTGTGCGGCGTGCATGATAGCTTGCTTTCTATTCCTATCTATCTATCCTATCCATATCTAGTCTATCTTCTATCCCATATCTTTCTATCGAATCTATTCCCATATCTATCTATCTATCCCTTATCTTTCTATCGCGATTACCATTTCTATATATCTTTCTTTCCATTATTATCTTTATATCTTTCCAATTTTTTCTATCGATCTATTCCCATTGCTATTCTATCTATCTATCCATATGTCTATCTATATCTCTCCAATATCTATCTATCTATCTATCTACCATATCTATCTATCTAATCTATCTATCCATATCTATCTATCTATCCATATCTATCTATCCCATATCTATCTATCCATATGTATCATATCCCATCATCCTATGTCCCATATCTATCTTTCCCATATTATCTATTTATCAATCATCTATTTATCTATCTATCCCCATATCTATCTATTCTATCCCATATCTATCTATTTCCTAATAATCTATCTATCTATTATCTATCCCATATCTAATTATCTATATATCTATCCCATATCTAATCTATCTATCCTATATTATCTATATATCTATCTATCCCATTATCTTTCTATCTATTCCCATATCTATCTATCTATCTATCCCATATCGATTATCTATCTTCCCATATCTATCTTTCTCTTATCTTCTATCTATTATCTATCCATATCTATCTATCCATATCTATCTATCATATCTATCTATCCCATATCTATCTTATCCCATACTAATACCTATCTATCTAACCCTATATCTATCCACGATATCTATCTATCTATCCATATCTATCTTATCCATATCTATCTATCCACATTTTTATCTATCTATCTATCCCATATCTATCATACCCCATATCTATCTAATTCTAATCTTTACCATATCCTATATACCCCATATCTATCTATTCTATCTATCCCATATCTATCTATCTATAATTTTTATTATTATTATTTATTTAAAGCGCCATTGAGTTCACAAGGCGCGCTGTACATTCCGAGGGTGCTTACTACATTCAACATAAGTCAAACGAGACAGTGATAAGGGATAATGACAATTGGCACGAAAGAGGGAGAGTGGACCCTACCGCGAGGGTTACAATTACAAAGGAGGGGGAAAGAGACAGGAGGTGAGGGCAGACAGACATTGTCTGTGGATTATGTAGTGATCAAAGTTTTGTGAAGGTTATAGCAAGCCTGAAGAAATGGTTTTCAGGTTTGCTTTTAAAGCTTGGTGAAAGTGGTGGAGAGTCTGACTGTTTGTTGGGCAGTGAGTTCAGAGTGTGGGTGAGCACGGGTAGGAGAAGTTTGGAGCGGTTGTTGTGAGGAGCTGTTAAGGGCGAGAGCAGTGATGGGAGAAGGTCTGGTGAGGAGCGGTGAGAGTGACGTGAGGGGAGATATTGGTAATTAGGGCAGAGGATGATGGAGGGAGAGGTCATGGAGAGCTTGTTGGTCATTGATAGTAGCTTGAAATGAATTCGCCTGGGCAATGGGAAAGCCAGTGAAGGGATTGGCAGAGGGGAAGGCAGATGGGAGTAGCGCAGGGAGAGAGGTGGTTAAGACGTGCAGCGAGTTAAGGATGGATTGGAGGGGAAGCGAGGTGTGCATAGCACCCGGGAGGCACTGAGACAGGATGTGTGCAGTCAGTCTAGGAGGGATTAGCGGGTGATGACAAGGGCATGGACCAGCATTTTTTGTTAGTGGTCATAGCCGAGGACAATATGAGCGGATATGCGAGAGTGTTTATAGTCAGGTGGAGGCGGTAGCAGTGGTTGGAGGGTTTGGTTGTGTGGTTTGAAAGATAAAGCAGGTCTTGGATTACCCCAAGACAGGGACTTGTGGGACCGGTTGTTGAAAGTGTAGAGCCGGTTGACAGAATAGAGAGATCAGGGGCAGGGGTAATAGAGTTGGATGCGTGGAAAGATGATGAGTTCTGTTTTTCTCACATTTAGTTCTAGGAGTCCGTGTGTGAGAAGAGGAGGAAATGGAGGAACAGACAGTCAGGGATCCGGGAGAGTAGAGAAGTGACATCTGGGCCAGAGATGTAGGTTGGGTATCATCAGCATTACAGGTGTAATGTAAAAGCCATGTGAGGCTATGAGCTGATCCGAGGCCAGGAGTGTAGATAGAGAAGAGTAGTGGGACCCAGGACTGACCCTTGGGGGACACCAACAGAGAGTGGCCGGAGGGATGGAGGAAGTGTGAGCAAGATGAGTAGACGCTCTAAATGTACCGATCAGTGAGGTACGAGGAGAATCAGGAAAGAGCCATGTCCGTGTTGCCGAGGGTAGGGAGGATTTGTTAGCAGGAGGGAATGCGTTCGACAGTGTCAAAGGCGAGGGAAGGTTCTAAGAGGAGGAGCACAGAGTAGTTGCCATGAGGCTTTAGCAAGGTTTACTAGATCCTTAGTGGACTTGGTTAGGGCTAGTTTCGGTAGCGTGTTGGGCGTCGAAAACCAGATTGTAGTGGGTCAAGAAGAGAGGTTGGGGAGAGGTGGGAGGGACAGCTGAAGATAGACGTGTGCTCGGGAGTTTGAAGCAAAAGGGAGCTGTGAGATGGGGCGACTAGTTGGGTCAGAGAAGAGGGGGTCAAGGGTTGGTTTTTTTTAGGATTGGAGTGATAGTAGCTTGTTTTAAGGCAGAAGGGAAGATGCCAGAGGTTATTGATAGGTTGAAGAGATGGGTGTAGTGCTGGGATGATAGAAGCTCCTGATGGTCTGGGATGAGGTGGGATGGCAGTGGGTCAAGGATACAGGTTTTTGAGGTTGGACTTTGGACCGTAGGGAGGATGTAGCTTGTCATGAGGACTGTGGGGAAGCAAGTATAAGGCGGAAGAGCAGGTCTGCAAGGGTAGGGGAGGGTGGTGGGGACTGCGGGCTGCCGACAGTTTCTCTGATGAGGTTGATCTTCTGGAGAAGTGCCATGGCAAAGTCATCTGCTGAAAAGAGGGATGGGGGGAGGTGTGGTGGACGGAGAAGAGTGTTGAAGGTTTTTGGAATAATTGTCTGGGGTTGTGGGAACAGGGAGGATATGTGAGTGGGTGAAATAGTTCTGTTTGGCTGAGGCAGAGTGCGGACTTAATTGTCCTGCAGTGTGTGTTTGTTAAGGCAAAGACATCAATGGAGTGAGTATTCTTGCAGCGGCGTTCAGCAATTCTGGTAGCTCGCCTCAGCTGTGTGGTCTAGAGTCTGTGTTGACAGGGTTTTGTCTGTTGATTTTGCTGGGTTCTGTATGTTGTGTGAGAGGATTGCGATGAGTCTAAGGGCGGTGAAGATTGTTATGGTTGTAGGAACGTGGTGGGTGGTGCGTGATGGGTTCATAACTGAATGAGGAAGATAGTAGGAAAGAGGTGTAAGAGAGTAGAGAGAGTGTGAGGGTTGAGGTTTTGTAGGATTCCTGGGGGTCGTATGGTATGAGACCAGGAGGAGCAGGAGGGGAGGAGATAGTGGTTGAAGGTATGCAGGTTGTTTGGTCAGATATAGGGTGTGGAGACGTGTAGAGATGTCAGATAGGGGCAGAGGGGGTGGAAGCTGAGGTACAGTGTGTGTCCATCTTGGTGAGTGGATCTGTGGTCATGGGGAGAGGTGAAAGGTGGCTATCATGAGTGAAAGGAGTTTGTTGGAAAGCAGAGTGGGGGGTGTCGATTGGGATGTTAGATAAGATCTCCATGATGATATGTCGGGGTGTCGGTGGAAAGAAATGTGGAGAAGCCAGGAAGCAAAAGTGGTGCAAGAAAGGCAGTGGCAGGCCTGTCGGTTCGGTAGACAACAGCCACTTGGAGGTCGGATGGGGCGTAGATGTGACAGAGTGCACTTCCAAAGGAGGAATTGTGAGGAGAAGGCAGAGGTGGAGCGGGGACAAAAGGAGCAGGGGTGTCAGAAGGAGGAGGCGACGCCTCCACCAGTGCTTTGTTACAGGGCGAGGGGGAGTGTTTGGGAGTGTGGGTAAGTGGAGGGCCGCTAAAAGAGATGTGCGGAGGGAGACTGTGTCAGAGGGGGTGGCGAGGGTCTAGCAGGGTTTCAGTCAGACCAAGGTAGAGTAGTTGCGTGAGATGAACAAGTCATGTATGTATGAGAGTTTATTACATACAGGACCGCGCATTCCAGAGAGCTCAAGAGATGGTTTGGGGGGAGACGGGTCAGAGGGAATGTGTATCTGGATTGAAGGGGATTAGCGGGAATTAGTAGTGAGTGAGTCTGTTCGAGGTAGGAGGAGACTATGGTGGGAATGTGCTGGGGGGGGCCCTGGTTGGGGGATATGTCCCGGAAGCAGAAGGAGCAGTGTGAGGGTGAGTAAGGTGGCAGTAGATGACTCTAGTTTGGCAGGGTTTGTTTGGTGCGTGGAGGGCCATTAACAGTGAGGAAAAGGGTTGGTTGGCGCTGGACAGGTGTGAGTGGTAGAATGGCAGGGGGAGATGTAGAGTTCATTGTCAGCGAGGGGAGTTTGGGGAAAGCAGTAATGTGTGAGGAGAGTGGAGATAGCGATGATGAGGAGAAAGAAGAGCATAGTGTTTAGACACAGTTGGGACAGTTAGATGTCTGGCTGGGACAGGTTGATGGAGGCGCTTCTCTGGGCTGGCGACAGGTTGATGGAGGCGCCTCTCTGGTGGGACAGTTGATGGAGGCACTCTCTGGCTGAGGACAGTTGATGGAGATCGCGTTTCTGGCTTGGGACAGTTGTGGTAGGCGCTCTCGGCTGGGACAGTGATGGCGGCACTCCCTGGCTGGGGACAGGTGATGGAGGCAGAGTCTCTGGCTGGGGACCAGGTGAATGGTGGCAGTTTCTGGCTGGGAAGGTGATGGAGGCAGTCTCTGGCTGAGGAAGGTGATGGAGGCAGTCTCTGCTGGGACAGGTGGGTGAATGGAGGCGAGTCTCTGCCTTGGGACAGGTGATGGAGGCAGTTCTGGGCTGGGACAGTTGATGGAGGCGCTCTCTGGTGGACAGATGATGGGAGGCGCTCTTGGCTTGGGAAGAAGATGGAGGCGCTCTCTGGCTGGGTACGGTTGATTTGATGGAGGCGTCTATGGCTGGGACGGTTGATGGAGGCGCTCTCTGGCTGGGACGGTTGATGGAGGCGCTCAAGGTGAGTAAAATATATATATATTTTTTTAATCTGCAACAGTCAAAATTTCGTGGCAATAAATGGATATAGAGGCATGAAGGAGAGCATGACGCTAACGCGTGAGTTCGGGACTTAAGACAACATTTGTGCCCTTACTTTCAGTGGAACTTTAATCTGCATTACCTTGGACTGAGCATCCGTGCATTATCAGCATATCATAAAGGCCATTTGTGGGCTGGCTACCTATATCAGTTTTTCTAAACGAGACAGAGTCTGCCTGGAATGCAGGGTCTGCTGTGGAGTGGAGTGTCTGTCTTGTTTCAGGGGACTTGCTCGCGGAGGAGAGGAAAATTTGCAGGCTTTATGATTAGAGGACCAGGCACTATGTTAACAGGGCTGGCTGAGCTATAGGGGGTACCGCAGACCATGCAGTGTGGGAGTCCCAGGACTGAATATGCCGGATGTGATGACAGCAGACAAGCACGTCAGAGCTATAAGAATGAGTCACAGAACGCCATCAGACGATCGCAGTACTCAGGGCAGATGCTCAGAGCTCACGTTGGTAGAGACAGCATGTGAAGTGTAGCAGAGGCAAGGACTGTGATGGGGCACCAACAGCTTCAGTCAGTTTTCCCAACTGGCATCTCTCAGGTCAGAGGTTGTTAGGTGGCCAGGTGCTAGAAAGGAAAGGATTAGTGCAGTCCACAGCCTTAGCCCAGGGACCCAGAGATAGCAAGTGAGCTCTGGAAAGTCTGTTGTACAGTGCTGCAGGACCAGAGGGGGGAGTGCCCCAAAGAAGGAGTGTTACCTTGCTGGCTGCACCTTGACTGGTAGGCCGCGATACAGTGCAGATGGAAATCTTTAGTTCCTGTACTGTAGTAGTCGGTCACCGTGAGGGCTCAAAACGTTCCTCAGGAGTTCCAGGCAACAGATTCTGGGAACTCAGCAGGGCTGGATGGCAGGATATGAGGTTTAATTGAGCAGAGATGAGGAGTAGTCAGCAGAGTCACAGCAGAAGCAACTGTGGGTGGGTGGGGCTGCATACTACAGGATGTGAGGTGGGGCTCTGGCTATCTATCCCCATATCTATCTATCTTATCTATCCATATATATCTATCTTTCCCAATATCTATCTATCCCATTATCTATCTATCTATTTTTTTTATCTATCTATCCCATATCTTCAATCTATCTATCCCATATCTTATTTTCCTATCTATCTATCTATCTATCCATATCTAATTATCTATCTATACCATATCTATCTATCTATCTATCCATATCTATCTAGTGATCTATCTAATCACATTATCTATCTATCTATCCCATATCCATCTATCCCATATCTATCCATCTATCCCATATCTATCTATCCATCTATCTCATATCTATCTATTTATCTATCTATCTATCTACTGTATCCCATATCTATCTATCTATCTATCCCATATCTATCTATTCCATATCTATCTATCCCATATCCATCTATCGCATATCTATCTTCCCATATCTGTCTATCCCATATCTATTATCCAACTAATCTACTATCTATCTCATATTATATCTTCTACTCTCATATCTATCTGATCCCATTATCTATCATATTCTCTCTCTATCTCATATCTATCTATATCATAATCTTCTATCCCATATCTATGTCCTCATATCTATTCATATCTATCTATCCCATATTCTATCTATCTATATATATCTATCTATCTCATATCTATTTATCTCTATATATTCTTCATATGCTATCTATCTCATATCTATCTACCCCATATATATCTATCTATTACATATCTATCTATAAAACAAAATTCCTTTAATATGGTAAAAGGGTATCGTAGCTGGGGGCAGGGTCCTAGACTCATTGCCACCTTTCTTTGTGGTAGTTGCTCTGAAATCACAGCCCGTCCGTGTGTTACATGGTCGCTCATTTCTTGAAAGGGTCGTCATTTGATACTATATTTGCTCTGCAGCAGATGCTGTAAAGAACATAGCACCCGAATGTGACTTGCTCCGGCTATAATGCAGGGGGTTAGAGAATCTCTACTCAGAGGACCACTTTTTTGATACAATAAATTATGTAATTTAGCTGCATGCAGCCACCACTAGGGGGAGCTAACCGTATACAGTTTTAAAATTCCACATCCTGTGAGCTCCCACAGCATTGGGCAAACTAGAGAAGCAGTTCCCACAGCAGTGACGTGCCCTGGCTCCACGGTAGGTACCGCAACTAATTAAGGGTTCTGATTCAGCTATAACAAACATCACATTTTACAGTCATAAATTTTTGCAATAAGGAAAAATAAATTAAATTAAACCATGAAGCTCTGGTTGTGATATTCATTTCTTTGAGCTCACTTAGCGTCTTTGATCTGACATCTTTAAATCTTGCATGCTTGAAATGAGTGAGCATACGGCTCAGGATTTGTACATAAAATTGTTCTGTCCCTGTACTAGGATTTATTATATCTGCAATAAGAAAGCTCTATTGACTTCTCTTTAGAGGTGACCTTAGAAAGCTGAGTCTGCTGTATGGAGGATTGAATTTCTATTAAACGCATTCACACAAATATGATCATGATTGCCTTCCCATGTGTCTATAGGAATGTTCAACTGGTTAACTAAATCAATAGAATAATTCGAATATTACAATTTGACTTCACGGACTTGACGCCCCTTTCAATGTATTTTTTTCCCCCCATTAACTATATAGCAGGTAATATTCCTAGCGATCGTACAGAAAAAGAATCTCCGGGTACTGTTACTGCAGTACAGCCCACATAATAATTTCTATACTCTAAAAAAGTATTCCATCTGGATAGGTGATAGGCTTGATCAGTGGGGGTCTAATGACCCTCCCCACTATCACTTAATTCAAACTGTAAAGAAGTGACAGAAAAACCCAGGCACTGTGATGAAAATGCGGCTGTGAATGAGAATCAATGGGATTTCCAAGAGCTGGACCCAAACCAATAGAATACCCCTTAGGCTGCGTCCCCACTGCAGAGGACAAATACCGGTTGGTTACTAACAGCAGTATTTTTTTGATATTTGTTCCTGTTTTGTGGCCGGCCCCACGGTGGGGACTGCTGCACTTGTTTTCCATAGAGCACCATTGTGCTCATTTTCGGACGGTTTTTCAGGCGGTCTGCAAAACCGCAAACCGCCTGAAAAACCGGCCGAAAACCCGTGCAGTGGGGACATGGCCTTAGAGTGCTTTCACAGTGTGTTTTTGGTGCATTTTTGATGCGTTTTTTGTGTAGGAAGGCACAGCCAATTAATGCTGTACTTTGCTGCACGAAAAATGTGGCAAACATTGCTATTAAAGTGTGATTTTACCGGATTTTTAGTGCAAGAAATGCTACTGCATAATTGTGTGTGCCTTTCCTGCACAAAAAACGCACTGTGTGAAAGCACCCTCAATACTAACATGCAATAGTCCAAATTTCACAGCACATGTTGGATATTGCACATACAAAGGCCTATTAAAGGAATGTGTATTTTTATGTAAATCATGTGTATTAATATGTCAGTGAGATACTTAACGTGTGTAGACAGGTGAGGATGACACCCTAAGGGCATGTTCACACAGCTTATTTTGGGGCGCATTTCGCAGCGGGTATATTTCGCTCGTACTGCGATTAATGCGAATGGGAATTGCGCCTCATAATTTCAGGTTATCCATAGTTCTCATAGAGAATATTTGGATTACGCCTCCTCTCCCCGCTGTAAATTAAATTGTACTTTACAGCGACGGGGAGATAAGTGACATGTCAATTATTTGCGGCGAATACGCGCCACGAGTAATGCATGTCTATGGGGCCGCGGGAGTACGTGCGTATAAGCGCAAGCTCCCGAAACACACGATGTACTGCGGCGCGTACTGTACGCGCCACAATACATTGTTTGAACGTACCCCAAGAGAGACGAGGGGAAGGCTATGGAGGGTGCCAGGTGACATGGGATTCCATTGGTCCAATGTGCTCGTTAGAAGAGCAGGCAATTATTTTAACGCCATAAATGACTTAAAGGGATTCTGTCATCAGAAATGACCTGTTCCTTTGACTATTGCTATGTTTTTGTGTTAAACACATTTTTTAACAGTTTTAGGCTATGTGCTTTTTAAATTTTCTGTATCAATATTTTTATTTTTTTTAGATTCAGAAACCTTGCAGTTTTCACTTTGGCCACTAGGCCTAACAATAGTCTAACTCTTCCTATTCTGTACAGAAAACTTTTCACCAGTCTTCTCATTATCAGTACAAGCAGGATTACATAGAAAGGAGACTATTATGTGTATAGATAACACAGAATCCCAAGTCACCATTAATGAATTAGTCTACAGCTGACCTCCCCCCCTCCCTGCTCACTGACTTTCTTCCCAGGTCAAGTGCAGACTGCCTAGAAAAAACTCTCTCTATAGAAGTCACTGGGTCTGCTCCTGTTCACAGGACCCTATGTCCATGAATCTGCTGTAAAGCATCTCTCTAAACGCTGTTAAACACTCCTCAGGCAAGATGGCCACCCATATAATCATAAACACACAACATAATCAAAAATCTACAATGAGAAAATAAAAGCGGATAAGAATAATATGTATTAGCATCTTGTTTTTAATTACGAAAAAAATTTGGCGATTGGTTTCCCTCATATGGCGTGACATACACTTATGATTAAAGCGGCGATGGGTCGCCATATGAGCTTCCATAATGAATCTAAAAAATTAAAATATAGAATTAATATCTGTATGTTTTTGTAGCTTGGAAGAAAACCAAGAGGAAAACCACAGTGATGGAATCATAAGAAGAGAGCATGAGATTTATGAGGGAACGTCCATTAGGCAAAGTGCTGCCCAAAAAGCCAAAATGCTGGCCTATATGTCAGGAATAATAACTATAAGATCAGATTTAACGTTCTAGCGTGAAGCTGTCACTTTGTGGGTTAAACTACAGACCATAGAGACATTGTCACATTTTTGATTTGTGTTTGTATAGGTTGAAAGACTTGGGGGTTACCCTATATTTATCCTTCCCTAGATAGCCCTTTACTTCATGAACATCCCAGGAGCAGAAGGGATAGATGAAGAAATTGAACATATAATGTTGCAGGATGTATTTTTGGGACTATGCGCCTACTATAATATATCAATTAAATATATAAGAATTGTAGATACAATATTTTATATACTAATGGCGTACAGAAAGCATTCAGATCCCTTTAAATGTATCACTCTTTGTTTGATTGCAGCCATTTGATAAGATCAGAAAAGTTCATTTCTTTGTTATTAATGTACACTCTGCCCCCCCCCTCCACCCATCTTGAAAGAAAAAAACAGAAATTTAGATATTTTGGCAAATTTATTAAACAAGTAAAACTGAATATAATGCGTCTTAGTACTTCAGACCCTTTGCTTGTGACACTAACTATCTTATCTCATCTTGCTGTCCATTTCCTTCTGATATCCGGCCCTTGAGTTGGTTATACTTCTTCATTGGAGTCCCGCTGGGGTTTTAATTAAACTGATTGGACTTGATTTGAAAAGTCACACACACCTGTTATATAAGACCTCACAGCTCCAAGTCGCAATGTCAGAGCACTTGAGAATCATGAGGTCTAGAAAGAATGCTCAAGGAGCACAGAGACAGAATTGGGCTAAAGGCACTGATATGGCCAAGGTTACAAAAGATTTTTCTGCAGCCTCACGGGTTCCTAAGAGCACAGTGGACATCAAAATCCTTATATGGTTTGAATACAAGGTTGGGACGACATCCAACTCTTCCGATCGGCCGTCCAGGAAAATATGCAATATGTGGCGGGACGGGTAATGTGACTGTGGCGAAGGTTCATCTCCCAACAAGGCAATGACCTAAGCACTCAGCTATAATAACTGAGCAGTGGGCATTCTGATCAACTCCTTGATATTTCCTGACCCGGTCAGCCAGAGCCCTGACCTAACCAGTAGCGCATCGCTGGATGAGATCTTCGAAAATGGCGTCCACCAACGGTTCACCATCCATACCTGAGGGAACACTGAAGAGGTCTGCAAGGAAGAATGACAGAGGATCCCCATTACAGGTCCTGTGATAAAACTTTGTTTGCATCATTCCCAAGATAGACTCATGGCTGTACTAGCTCAAAAAAGGTGTTCTACCCCAATACCGAAGCAAAAGGGTCTGAAAGTTAAGACCAATGTGATTTTTCAGTTTTTCTTGTGTAATAAGAGTTTGACAAAAATATTACATTGCAGTTTTTTTTTTTCGTACATAAATGTGGGAGGGGGCAGACGTGGCAATTCATTTGCAAAAAATGAACTTTTTTGATCTTACCAAATGGCTGCAATGAAACAGAGTGAAAAATGTAGAGGGGTCTGAATACTCTCCGTACCCACTGTACATATCAATTGGTGCTAGCAATGGTAACCATGTAATACCATGCAAAAGTCTCAACATCTTAAAATCTATTGTGCTTACAAAATACAAGCTATATTGCCCACAGACATAGCGCACATACGCAAGCATATCCCCCCCCAACTACAGAGATCTCCCTGTCATTTTGCCTACAGCAATTCAGTAAACGACCACAGTACCCATGGCCATGGTTCCTAATAATGCCAACCATAGTGGTCATATCCTTAGGGCTCATAGCAATAATGCCCTCCTTAGTGTCACAACGATATGGAGCAAGTATGGAAATCTATAACCAACTGGCCAGAAGTGCAATGTAAGTAGGATATCAGCAACCATTCACATGTGACTTCTCATGATGGCCTGAACTCAATCTCTGAAAATCAATTGAGAAAAAGTTGTGGAGGGAAACCATGTCCCAAAAATCTCCTCCTTTCCCATAAGGAAATGGAGGGGGTGTTAAGCGTTTCTCTGCAATCTATATAATATATGGGCAGTAATGTATCAGCGGCTCCATGCTGACTTATATGGTGGACAGACAACAAGCCAACCCTGACTGTACACGGAAGGGTTAACAAAAAAAATAAAGCCCAGAAGTGGAGTTTTCAGTTTTGTGTTTTCAGTTTTTTTCTTTTTCTTTTTTACAAACTAAAAGATGAAATAAAAGTAGTAAGAAGAACTATTATTGATTACAATTCTACAAGATCAATAAGGCAGCACCCCGGAGCCATTCCTTAGGATTTCATTGCAAACTATAAAATGATCAGGTGCGGAGGTCAACTGCAATAAGACGGCCCAGTGAGCACCACTGTGTGCGAGAATAAAATGGGAACCTGGCTGTATACAATGGTGTTCAGGCACATTCTCTGTCATAGAATACTCACTTCTCCAGAATGCCATTAATGAAAAGACTTCGGATGACATTACCCAACACGCCAACGGCAGTTTTTTGGTCCATATTGCGCTTTTGACGCCATATTTTGGAAGTAAATGAGCTGTCGGACACCAAAACTAGGCGCATTATATACAGGGACCGATACACTGTAATGCGCTTAAAATTGATGCACTGTGCGCCTCCATAACGAACTGCGCCTATTGAGCCGCATAGCACATCAGTACAAGTGTATATGTGTTAGGCGCATTTCACATTTTACAAGTGTATATGTGTTAGGTGCATTACAAGTATGTGTTAGGCGAATTTCATATACTTGTAATAAGCTATGCTCCTCCGTGCGCGATGTGCCTCGATAGGGGCATTACATATACCCTTCTCAGGATATGCTATGGGCCGCGATTTGTGCTAATCGCGGCACAAAGCATTTCATTGGTAGAGTATGTGATGCCCCTACCGAGGCAAATCGCGCACAGAAGCGCATAGCTTATCATTACAAGTATATGAAATGCACCTAACACATACGTGACATGCGCCTAACATATACTTGTAAAATGTGCAATGCGCCTAACACATATACACTTGTAATGATGTGCTATGCGGCTCAATAGGCGCGTCTCGTTATGGAGGCGCACAGTGCATCATTTGTAGGCGCATTATGTTTACTATGCAAGGGATGCCTGACGGCAGATTTTTGATAGGGTCGGACTTTCTGGTGCACTTTACACTTATTCAAAGGGAACCTGTCACATAGTTTTTGCCCCCTTTGCTGAGGGCAGCATAAGCTAGTGTCAGACCTGCTGTTCCCAGCGCTGTGTCCCTTATTCTGTAAGATGCTGCAGTTTTCGTGTATTTAATGCTCAAATCTGCAGTTTTCAGAAGAGTCCTTCAGAGTCAGCTTTTTTTTCAAACCCCGCCCTCCTGAGGCTAGCCCCGCCCACCTCAACTGAGAAACCTATTACTTTGAATAGGTAGAAACATGTGAATAACTGTCAGTGGGCGGAGCTAGCCTTTGGTGGGCAGGGCTAACACCTACTCATGAATAAGATTTGAGGGGTAAATGCTCTAAAACTGCTGCATCTTACAGAATAAGGGACACAGTGCTGGGAACAGCAGGTCTGACACTAGCTTGTGCTGTTCTCAGCAAGGGGGGCAAACCTATGTGACAGGTTCCCTTTAATGCGCCTAAAACGGACGTAGCACCGCCAATTTTCGGACATCTCACCCTTCATGTTGAATGTAAAAATAAAGTAAATCTCCACCTCTAGAAACACCTGGTTCATAAAAGCAGGGTGCGTCTTATTCTGCCTATCCACTGTGGAAAATCCAGGACGGATCTGCCCCATTTGGACATACCCTATGTTGTATATCAGAGACCTGCATTATCATCCAGTATCTTACCCAAGTTACTTTCTTAATAAGATCTGCTAATTAATATTAGATGGTTAAATTATATTTGTTGGGTCTGACCATTAATATTGCTCAGTAAGCCTTATGAGCATAGCTATGCAACTGATATATGTTGTACCGATCTGTAAGAGCACCCACAGAAGGTTTCTTACGCTAGAAGATTTGGAGGAATTCCAAATTATGGAGATTTTGTGCTTAAAGGGCTTTTCCACATTGCAAAATCCCTCTCTGAGCCGGCCTCAGTGAATTGGGAGACGACTTTGTTGGGGCAGCTACCCCCATTTATGTCTAAGGAAGTTCTGAATATACCTGACCACACTCACAAGTCTATATTTTGAACTGTCCTAGAAAACAGGAAGAACTGTGCAAGCTCTGAGGCCGGCTTATTGAGAGCTATAAGCCGGCCTCAGAAAGGGACTTTGTGAAGTAGCAAAGCCCTTTTAGGGAGGCACTCTACTGCAGACCCATTATATACATGACATCAAAACGCTCTGACCTGTTGAGGCATGGCATGTGGCAAGTGTCTAGTGGTATCTGGCATAAAGACAATAGTAACAGATATTTTAAGTTCTGCAAGGTGTGAGCTAGGGCTTCTAGGGAGCGTGCTATATTTTCCAGCGCATCCTATAGATGCTTGATTGGATTGAGATCTGGGGAATTTGGAGGCCAAGTCAACACCTTTGAAATCGTTATGTTCCTTTTCTGTACAATATCTGCAACATGGCAGGGGCGTTATTACATGCACATAATGCCAGGACCCAGGGTCTCCCAGCAGAATACTGCCTTCACTGGCTTGCCTTCTTCCAATAGTGCATTCGGATTACCAGGTAAGGGCTCATTCACATAAGGAACAAGCCCTACACCAAGTGAATTTGTCTGAACGTGGTCACTGCAGGGACTCAGCATGGACACATTGACAGGTCTGCAGCTCAAGCTGCAATCCACTATGTGTTCAGTCACCCTTCTATCACAACCAGCAATAATCATTTCAGGAATTTTGGATTTTGTGGGATCGGACGGTCTAGCCTTCACTACCCACATGCAAGAACCTTGAATGTTGGCGACTCTGTCGCCAATACACTTTCCTCACTACTTTTTGGCAGCTACTGCATACAAGGGATACCCTACAAGACCTGATGTTTTGGAGATGCTCTGATCCAGTCACCTTACTTCAGAATTTGTGCATTGTCAAAAATGCTCAGAACCTTTGGTTGGTCCATTTTTTTCGGCTTCATACTCTTCATTTGCTTCCCAATATAATCCAACTAGAAATCATAGAGCCCCACAGCAAAACTAGATGGGTCTCAACATCTACTAATAGGAAACAGAGAAAGGAGCATAAGTAGCAATAATTAAAGGTATGGGTAATAGTGCTGTCTATCACAAAGCCCACATGGGTTTGATAGACAGCATAAACCCAGAAAATTATTATTTTCCAGAAATAGGAACAATGTTCTTGCAACTGAGTGGGCCCCCAAGAATGGTTGCTAGGGCTGCAGTGAAAATAGTCATGTGCATTAGGCACATAGTCAGTCCATGATAGTACTATCACTACAGTGTAATCCAAAGTAACAGACCAGCTCCATATTCATAGAGGAGTATAAAAAGTTAAACTTTATTCCACATTGCTAAAAACAGCATAATCCAAAAATATCTCCATTTCATATAAGGACAGGCAACAATAGAGTTATCTTACTTAGAGCATCAGGCAGGTGTACAGGTCGACGCGTTTCGGGAGCGTCCTCTCCCTTAGTCGTGGCCGGATTCAAACACAGATCTCCGGATGTTATATGCATAAAGCAGGTAGTCACATGACCAAATTGTGCGAGTCACTTGCAGTGAAACCAGCACCAATAAAAATTAATATTACAAAGATAAAAACAACATATAGAAATGTATCACAGAGAATAGAAATTCTTTGTAGCAGTGGTCTAGGCTATACAATACTGATACATACAAAGATCACAAAGATCAAAAAATAGCACAGGAGAAAAACCGCTGCAACAAAGAAAAACATGCGCGCAAAAAAACTGCCTGTCTAGCAGAGTACAGAAACTGCATAATGTGAACAAGGTGTTTGAATCAGGCCACGACTAAGGGAGAGGACACTCCCGAAACGCGTCGACCTGTACACCTGCGCTTCTGCCTGATGCTCTAAGTAAGATAACTCTATTGTTGGCTGTCCTCACGTGAAATGGAGATATTTTTGGATCATGCTGTTTTTAGCAATGTGGAATAAAGTTTAACTTTTTATACTCCTCTATGGATATGGAGCTGACAGGTCACTTTCTAGCGGCGTATACGCGCCGCTAGTAATGATAGTCTATGGGCCGGCGAGAGCCCCGGCCACACAGCGTAATTGCGGGGCGTAATTACGTCCCGCAGTTAAGCCGTGTGAACATAGCCTTATGGGAGTGGTTGAAGCCCATTAGACCGAGCACCTGTGGAGGAGGCTCCTCTATGAATATGGAGCTGGTCTGTTACTTTGGATTGCACTGTTATGGGAGTAGTTGAAACCCATTAGACCGAGCACCTTTGGAGGAGGCTTTGTAAGAGGCCTTTTTATCAAGCAAGCTGACTGTTTTGCATGCATCAATACAGTGTAGAACACATCTATGCATCAGGTTTCTCTATAGCTTCCAGGTGGCTTGTTATTCAGCTTTGAGAATCACTTAACGCATTACACACAATATAAAGACTATAGAATCAGGTCACAGACATCTGGATGGGATTTTAACTTCTTAGTGCGCACTATTGTTGACGAAAATATTACAAATTATAGGGTCCTCTCACCATTTAGTTTCACAGAGCCAAATCCAGCTTCAGGCTCTCACGTCCTGTTCAGGCTGTGGGCGGTTCTACAGTGGTGATCAACACATTATCTCTACTATGGCTAGCGGAGTCTGTTAGAGGGACATTGGTGATGGAGGGGTCTAAACAGCAGGGCAGAAGGCTACAGAGCTCTAAAGGGTTGAAGTTTGTTAGTAAGAAATATAAACTCCTTTGCTGCTGCTAAGAAACAGTAGGGAGTATCATCACCATCCCACCACTGCTACTACAGCCAATTAGAGCACAGACAGGTGGTCAGTAACCTAGGGAAGCTTGTGTACAAAAACAGGAGAAATGCTCTATCTCTGGAGAGAAGTGACATCAGAACAGCAATTATTTGGCAATAATCTTCATTGACCTTTGCCTACAGGTTTAAAGCTAATCAAGTTTTAATGAATATTTGCCAAAGAAAACAAAAGCACCTTCTCCCAGTAATAGAAATGTAGTAGCATAAGGTCAGAGTTTGAGGGATATATTTCTAAAAGAGAAAATGCCCATAGCCCAGTGGGAGCCATCATGGTGAGGTCATTGTGTTTAGCCATCAATGGTGGAATCAGCACCATGTTGTAGATAGCATGTAGACACTGGAGAAGAATATATGAATTTTAATAGCTTCATGTAATACAAATGTTATACAAATAATATGTGATATACCACACTGTGGAAATACTGTGCTTGTTAGTCCTATAGGAATGGAGTTTAATTAAGAGATGTCTTTCAATGAAAAAAAAAAAAAAAGTCTCCAGCTCATCGCCTTCTCCACCAAACATCTCAGCTTGGCTGCCATCTCTGGACAATACTCTTCTATCTAGCTGGTTGACAGTCGGAGACGTCAGGTGTATTTAGGAAAACCATGGCAGGCTAGCAGTCATTGCCGTTGCCAGCCACTTTGGTGCACAAATCGCAGCCGAGTATCCTTGAAGCTTCATGTCTACTATAAATCACCTCCATTCATCATAGTAATTACTTAGAAGCCACTGTCTGACAATTAGTTCTGCATGTAATTCATTTTAGATTAATTATACGAGACACCTCTTTTAATAACTGTTGCTATGTGACATTTGCTGCCTACAAGCTGAGAAAACTAAATAAACCACCTATGTACTAAGCAGCTGAGAGGTCCTGCAGGTGCACAACAGAAATGAAAGGGGAATAGTCATACTGCTACCAGCTCCTACAGAATTCATTCAACATCTACATTGATGGATCACCAAAGCCTGACCTGAAACATAGACTAAGGGCGACATGTCAGAAAAGTGGCGTTTCCCCACCAGTTTTAGGCGCATTAAATCAGTGTAAAGTGCGCCAGAAAGTCCGATCATTTCCTAAAACTGGCGTCAGGTATATCTTGCATAGAAAACTATGCGCCTAAAAAGGCGGATCACGTCAAAAAAGGCGCATTGCGCAACTCACGGCACATAGCATATCATCGGTGGTATATGTAATGCGTCTCGAGGCGCATTGCCCGACGGAGGCGCATACCATATGTAATACACCTCAATACCCGCATTGCACAGTTTTGGTGTACGACAGTTAATTTACCACAAGCATATGGCGTCAAAAGTGGTTTTGGCACAAAATAGACCAAAAAACTGGCGTCGCCCTAAATGTAAGAGGCTCTGAGAAAACAATAAGGGCGACATGTCCCAACACACCTCCGTCGGACAATGCGGCTTGATAGGCGCATTACATATACTACCAATGATATGCTATGTGCCGTGAGTTGCGCAATGCACCTTTTTTGGCGCGATTCGCCTTTTTAGGTGCATTAAGTTTTCTATGCAAGGTATACCTGATGCCAATTTTTGAAAATGATCGGACTTTCTGGCGTACTTTACACCGATTTAATGCGCCTAAAACTGGCGTGGAAACGCCACTCTTCTGACATGTCACCCCAAATGTCTTCTTATCTATTGGATTGCAGTTAGGACCAGTGTTGGTCATTGGATTTGGGCCGAGGTTATATTCGACTCAAATATCAGCGTTTTGATTCAGGTCGGCCCAAACTTAATTTTGGTGGAATTTGTGGAAAATTCTTTCTAACCCTAATCCCAATACAGTGGGTTTTTAGGGGTTGGAGTCTTATCAGTTGGGGTAGAGTTGTGGTTATATTTGAGATTAGGGTTGTTGTTTTTTTTTGAGTCAGGGGTAGGATTGGAGTTACACGTCTGAATCGATGGAATTTCTAAGATTACGTGTTAAAAGGGTCTTTTCTCACTTACTGCCAGTTTATCCCATGTTTAACACACTCATGCATTGCCGACTTATCTCTGCCTAACTTCTTTAAACTAAGCCCAGAATCTCTTTTTAGTCTTTTAAGTTGTGATTAATTACTTTATCTTTAACAGGTCTTAGTATCATCTGCAAAGATTGATGTTTTACTGTGCAATCCTTCTGTAAGGTCATTAATGAATATATTAAAGAGAATAGGGCCCAATACTGACCCCTGTGGTACTCCACTAGTAACAGAAACCCAATCTGAGTATGTACCATTAATCATCACCCTTTGGGCATGCCCCCACGGCATGGGTTTGCGGACGGTTTTTCAGACGGTTTGCGGTTTTGCAGACCATCTGAAAAACCGGCCGCAAACGAACACAACGGGCTTCTATGGAAAACCGCCGGAACACCATTGTGCATGCACATTATTCCGTCCGGTTTTATTACGGAATTTGTGCATTTCAATGGGTTGGGGCAGGGGTTTTCCCCGCCCATCGCAGAGAAAAGCTTTCCCCCCCCCCCCCCCGGCCATGGGGACCGCATTAAACATGTTTTCTATCACTGAGCCAGTTACTCACCCACTTGCAAAACATTTTCCCCCAGTCCAAGCATTCTCATTTTACTTACTAACCTTTTATGTGGCACAGTATCAAATGCCTTGGAAGAATCCAAAATATATGACATCCAAGGCCTCACCCCAATCCAGTCTAAACCTAACCTCCTCATAGAAGCTGATGAGATAGGTTTGACTGGACCGAGTCTTCATAAAGCCATGCTGGAACTGAGGTCCACATTTATTTTCAGTGAGATATTCAAACAATTTCCTTAAAAGAGAGGTTAAACTTACCAGTCTATAGTTTCGGGATCACTTTTTGACCCCTTTTTGAATACTAGGACCACTTTGCTATGCATCAATCTTTTGGGACTTACCCCATTGCTATACAGTCCACAAATACTTAAAATAGGGGCCTTTCTATCCCATTAGTTAATACCTTTTTTGGGGGTTAATAATAATGGTTGATAACAATATCTGAAAATCTTCCAAAGACATGTCTTTCTTAAAGTGTATTTTGATCTTATAAAACAAATAAGAATGCATTTACATGAAGTGTAAACTGAGTGATAAACTGAGAACAGGTCGATCTCAACCAACAGTTGAATTCTTAGAAAAATGAATAGGGGCCATTGATTGCTACATCCTAATCAGTTTTTAAAACTTGACTAAACATTGCAACCACTGAATATCCTACCTGAGACTCTGCTACCTGTGGTTCTGTGTAGTCAATTGTTTTGCTAGATTTAGAACAGAAGCAATTATCTCTTTTTATACTCCAACTAGTTCTCACCAAGAAGACTAATACATGTGATAGCTCATTATTAAGGAACAGGTAGCTCTCCTATAGACCTATTCATTTCTATTATTGAAACCTGTGTATCTAGCTCTGGAGCAAAACCGAGTTGGTATGGTGATCAATACCCTATTAAGATGATGAACAATGCATGCAACAAATCTCTCAGAGCACATAAAGCGTGCACAAATAAACTCACTAGGTATGCAGAAAGTTCATAGACTAGCAAACCCAACACAGCAACATAATATAAGGGTACGGCCACACGGCATAAGTAGAATGCTGGTCGGATTCTGTTTAAGAATCTGACTGGTATTTTATAGTCTTTTGATGTTTTTGGGGGAACGGTTCTGTCCGCAGTTTGCCCGTCCCCCATAACCATTGAATTGATCATTTTCCGCCCTGAAAACCAGGTGGAACATTGTGCGTGCTCTAAGTTTTTCAGAATGCCGGCGGCTTAAAAGTCATCTGGCTGAAAATCCGTTCAGTATAGACAACTGAACGGATTTTCTTTTAAAGTCTATGGGGTTGGTTTCTTGTTGGATTTCAGACGGTTTCCAAATCCGCAAACCGTCTGAGCTGAAAATCAAGAAACCATGGTGTGTAGACAGACCCTTTAGCTATGTTCACACGGCTGAAAATTGGACGTATTTCAGTCTGTAATTACGCGCCGTCGTGTGCGAATTACGGCTGGAATACGTCCCGGTCATTCCGGTAATCCACAGTTCTCATAGAGAAACTATGGATTACGTCTCCTCTCCCTGCTCAGCGAATCCACCGGGCGGGGAGATAAATGACATCTGAATTACTAACTGCGTACACGCGCCACTGGTAATGCAAGTCTAAGGGCCGGCGAGGTGTCGGCTCCCCGCTCCTGCTCCCGCCCCGCGGCGTAATTGCGGGGCGTAATTACGCCCTGCATTTAAGCTGTGTGAACCTAGTCTAAGGGTCTGTTCACACGGGTTATTGCGCCGGGTGTTTTGGAACCACACGCTTAATTCGGGGGGGTTGACGGGGGCCCATACACATGCATTGTTAGCAACGCGTATTCGCCGCTAACAACTGACAAGTCAATTCTCCCCCCGCGCGTACAATACGTCGCGCAATCCATAGCTCTCTATGAGAGCTATGGATTACCGTAATTGCGGTGTGCTTCTAGCCGCATATTAAACACAATGCGCGGCGAAATAAGTGGCTAAATAAGCCGTGTAAACATACCCTAACTCTTCCATATGGATAGCACGTTTCCCTGACTGCAGGGGGCAGTTGTACACATCCTATGTGGGCGCCATATACTTTTTCTCTGCGTGCACCACACACTATTTATCTGAACACTGCACACACTATTAATCTGGACACCATTTCTCTGTGTGCTGTACACACTTTATCTGGACACCATATACTCTGTTTCTCTGTGTGCTGCACACATGTTTTTATCTGGACACTGTACACACTATTTATCTGGACACCACTTCTCTGTGTGCTCTAAACACTATATGGACACCATATTCTGTGTTTCTCTGTGCTGTACACACTATTTTTGGACACGGTTTTTCTCTGTGCTGTACACACTATTTTTGGACACTGTTTTTCTCTGTGCTGTACACACTATTTTTGGACACTGTTTCTCTCTGTGCTGTACACACTATTTTTGGACACTGTTTTTCTCTGTGCTGTACACACTTTTTTTGGACACACTGTTTCTCTCTGTGCTGTACACACTATTTTTGGACACACTGTTTTTCTCTGTGCTGTACACACTATTTTTGGACACTGTTTCTCTGTGCTGTACTCACTATTTTTGGACACTGTTTCTCTCTGTGCTGTACACACTATTTTTGTGGCAGTTTTTCTCTGTGCTGTACACACTATTTTTGGACAGTTTTTCTCTGTGTTGTACACACTATTTTTGGACACTTTCTCTCTGTGCTGTACACACTATTTTTGGACACTGTTTTTCTCTGTGCTGTACACACTATTTTTGGACAGTTTTTTCTCTGTGCTGTACACACTATTTTTGGACACTGTTTCTCTCTGTGCTGTAACACACTATTTTTGGACCACTGTTTCTCTCTGTGCTGTACACACTCACTTTGGACACTGTTTCTCTCTGTGCTGTACACACTATTTTTGGACACTTTCTCTCTGTGCTGTACACACTATTTTTGGACACAATGTATCTCTCTGTGCAGTACACAATATTTATGGAAACTGTATCTCTATGTGCTGTACACACTATTTTTAGACAAACTGTATCTCTCTGTGATTTACACACTATTTTTGGACACTGTTTCTCTCTGTGCTGTACACACTATTTTTGGACACACTGTTTTTCCTCTGTGCTGTACACACTATTTTTGGACACTGTTTTTCTCTGTGCTGTACACACTATTTTTGGACATTTTCTCTCTGTGCAGTACACACTATTTTTGGGCACTTTCTCTCTGTGCTGTACACACTATTTTTGGACACGGTTTCTCTCTGTGCTGTACACACTATTTTTGGACACGGTTTCTCTCTGTGCTCTACACACTATTTTTGGGCACGGTTTCTCTCTGTGCTGTACACACTATTTTTGGACACTTTCTCTCTGTGCTGTACACACTATTTTTGGACACTGTTTCTCTCTGTGCTGTACACACTATTTTTGGACACTTTCTCTCTGTGCTGTACACACTATTTTTGGACACTTTCTCTCTGTGCTGTACACACTATTTTTGGACACTTTCTCTCTGTGCTGTACACACTATTTTTGGACACACTGTTTTTCTCTGTGCTGTACACACTATTTTTGGACACACTGTTTTTCTCTGTGCTGTACACACTATTTTTGGACACTGTGTCTCTGTGCTGTACGGACTATTTTTGGACAGTTTCTCTCTGTGCTGTACACACTATTTTTGGACACTTTCTCTCTGTGCTGTACACACTATATTTGGACACTGTTTTCCCTCTGTGCTGTACACACTATTTTGGACACTGTTTTTCTCTGTGCTGTACACACTATTTTTGGACACTGTTTTTCTCTGTGCTGTACACACTATTTTTAGACAGTTTTTCTCTGTGCTGTACACACTATTTTTGGACACACTTTTTCTCTCTGTGCTGTACACACTATTTTTGGACACACTGTTTCTCTCTGTGCTGTACACACTATTTTTGGACACACTGTTTCTCTCTGTGCTGTACACACTATTTTTGGACACTGTTTTTCTCTGTGCTGTACACACTATTTTTGGACACACTGTTTCTCTCTGTGCTGTACACACTATTTTGGACACTGTTTCTCTCTGTACAGTTCCCAGCTCTCATCAGATTGCGCCTTGAAATGCAGAATTGCATCACTGAAAGCAGACATGGCCACCGGAACCATGTAGCAATGGATGTAGTCTTCCACAAAGTGCTATTTGGCTTTTGGAAAGCAGATTTTGATGGGTGCCATGTGCAAAGCCCCCAAAGCACAAGAAGAGGTGAAACCTTCTAGAAGTTGCCCCATTTTTGGATTCAACACCCCCATGGATCTCATCTAGGGGTCTATTGTGCAATATAAGTATTAAAAAGTAAAGTAGAGGCAGCACTTCAAAAAAATAAGGTTTATTCCACCCAAAGGAACAGCAACGTTTCGGCTCTGAACAGAGCCTTTTCCAAGCTGAACAAACAGTCTTGTGAAGCATTAAATAGTGCATAGTGACATCATCAATTAGTGATACAATCATACAATCAATAGTGTAAACAGTAAATATTTTGCAATCAAAACCACATAATGCATAGTGAAAATTAGTGTTACATAGTCAAGTGTCATCAAAAATTATGTGCAATCAAATATATAATATTAAGGTACATATACACAATATATACCAGTGTAGAAAAACAAAGTGATCACATGTGAATAAGATGACAGCTTTAATTAGTACAAGCTTACTATCTGGAATGGGATTGAGCAGCTCACTGTTCCGGCGTCCTCAAAAATGCACCGCGCTTTCGCGGACACAAAAGTCACATGAGCGCAATGACTACAGAAGCCGATCTAGTGAAAACGCGCTCAGCATAAACCTGCACGTGCGCAAAGCAAAGACAGCATGGACGGCATCAAAAGTCTCGGCGTCCTAAAAAGTACCGGCATGCCTAAAAGGCAACCTGCGCATGCGTGGTATGGAAACTGCCGGAACAAATGTAAAATTTGTAAATGGATAGAAACGGAGTATCTAGCATTCTCTAATGTTGCAAATATATTCATAAATGTGTAAGTGTATACCAAGATTGGTAAGATTCAATTTCTAGATACAAGGATCTTCAAGAAAGATAATAGACTCTTTACAGATCTTTTTGTCAAACAAACGGATAAAAAATTTTTTTACATTATGATAGTTTCCACCCTAGACCCATGATAGATTCTCTGCCCTTTAGTCAATTATTGCGAGTCAAACATATCATTGAAGATTCATCAGTGTTACCCAAAAGACTTGATGAAATGGCCAATAAATTTCATAGGCGGGGTTACCCTAAGAAAGTAGTTCAAGCACAACGACATAAGGTTGAAACTTTAGATAGAACATCTTTATTACAAACTAAGCAATGTGAGCCCTCTAACCCGCGACTCACGTTTGTGTCCACCTACTCTGCTGTGTCTAATAAAATCAGGGATGTTATAAGGAAACAAAGAAACATGGAAACGCCAGCTCACCGTATCTGGATGTGTGGGCTGCACGGCTGTGGTCTGGAAGCACCAAGAGATAGCACCAAAACTGGAAAGGATTGCCAGCAGCTCCAATAATAAAATTCAATTGCCTTTATTGTAGATTCATTAAAAAAATGAGAACATCAAGGCCAAAAATTGCGGTGGCCTAACACGCTGACGCGTTTCGAGCTGCACAGAGCCCTTAGTCGTAGCAATTTTTGGCCTTGATGTTCTCATTTTTTTAATGAATCTACAATTTATTATTGGAGCTGCTGGCAATCCTTTCCAGTTTTGATGTTATAAGGAAAGAATGGCATCTATTAACAGATAACTTTCCCTCTATCCCTGATTTTATTCTCCCTCCTAGGATGGCTTATAGGAGAAATAGAAATTTGAGGGATTTCCTTGCGTCTGCTGACGTTACGTCAGAGATTACTGATAAACAAACACGACTTCGTCCACTGATAACTGGTTGCTTCCCTTGTTCAGGTTGCCACTGTTGTAGACAGTTAGTAAAGGGTAGCACATTTACACATCCTTTGACCAATAAATCTTATAAAATTAATTTTTTGCTTACTTGTAGGAGCAGCTATGTGATCTATGCTCTAATGTGTCCATGTGGTCTTTTGTATATAGGCGAAACAGCTCAAGAATGCAGGATGCGTATAAGTAAGCATAAATCGACCA
Organism: Phyllomedusa bahiana; assembly: GCA_025379985.1. Lineage (NCBI taxonomy): Eukaryota > Metazoa > Chordata > Amphibia > Anura > Hylidae > Phyllomedusa > Phyllomedusa bahiana. The sequence goes on from JAODAL010016371.1 coordinate 50,566, forward strand.
TCCGCACTGGAAAAATGGACTTACCTGTACCTAAACACTTTATTGAGTTTAAACATAAGGTTGAGGATTTGAAATTTATGATTATTGACCATGTCCCTGTTAATAAGCGCGGTGGTGACCGCAAATTACTTTTGCAATATAGGGAATTAAAATGGATACATAGGTTGAATACATTACAACCTATGGGATTAAACTTAGAATTTAAAGTTCTTCCTCAAAGGTGTCGTATTGAATACATATTTATTTGGAACATTCATTAACATCTACCTATTATGCCCGTGGTCCCTAAAAACATTCATCCTCTTAGTATTGGGCACAAACAGTGCTTGGTTACAATTATTCTTTTTATAATTATTTTAATATATCATGATATGATTAATAATATGATTATTTTCTCTTTTTTTTAGATTGTAATACTACTGGACCGGATCATCTGCTTCCACTGTTCCATTAGATGTCTGCCTGCATTTTCCTTTATGCCAGCATATGGATTTGCATCTATTCTCTTCTGCATATATTTATTGTGGATAGGTCCTGGGATAGTTTGCGCGGTCAATGCTTTGAATTTTGCGCCCCATTTTTGGAGACTGTCTGTTGCTGGATGTTGGCGTGGTCATTAATTTGATCATGCCAACATCTTGCTCCTTTGTGTTGACATGGCGGACTGGGTTTTTGCCCGGGTGGCGCATGTCGACGCTTTGGTGATGCTCTACCTGTTATGGGTTAATTTCAGTCCATAATGTGACCTTGCCAATCTTGGTATACACTTACACATTTATGAATATATTTGCAACATTAGAGAATGCTAGATAATCTGTTTCTATCCATTTACAAATTTTACATTTGTCCCGGCAGTTTCCATACCACGCATGCGCAGGTTGCCTTCTTAGCGCATGCGCGGTCTACATTTTAGGATGCCGAGACTTTTGATGCCGTCCATGCTGTCTTTGCTTTGCGCACGTGCAGGTTTATGCTGAGCGCGTTTTCACTATATTGGCTTCTGTAGTCCTTGCACTCATGTGACTATTGTGTCCATGCACGCGCGTTGCATTTTTGAGGATGCCGGAACAGTGAGCTGCTCGATCCCATTCCAGATAGTAAGATTGTACTAATTAAAGCTGTCATCTTATTCACATGTGATCACTTTGTTTTTCTACACTGGTATATATTGTGTATATGTACCTTAATATTATATATTTGATTGCACATAATTTTTGATGACACTTGACTATGTAACACTAATTTTCACTATGCATTAAGTGGTTTTGATTGCAAAATATTTACTGTTTACACTATTGATTGTATGATTGTATCACTAATTGATGATGTCACTATGCACTATTTAATGCTTCACAAGACTCTGTTTGTTCAGCTTGGAAAAGGCTCTGTTCAGAGCCGAAACGTTGCTGTTCCTTTGGGTGGAATAAACCTTATTTTTTTTGAAGTGCTGCCTCTACTTTACTTTTTGATAGTTATATTTAGATCTTGATCCCGGTCTTGGGGCGTACACTTATACTTCAAATTTTGATGCTGTTGATAAACTGCTTGTTTGTCTTATTATGCAATATAGACACACAAGCCCCCAAAGCACCAAAAGAGGAGAAACCTTCCAGAAGTTGCCCCATTTTTTGTTTCAACACCCCCATGGATCTCATCTAGGGGTCTATTGTGCAATATGGAGACTCTCGGTTCACATATCTTGATCAGAACATGTTTAAGCTGCCCACGACTTTCAACGTGGTCTCAAATCGGGCAGTCCTATCCTATCTTACCTCTCAATCGAGCCAATCAGGCCTCTCACTGGGTCACCGACCTCCATTATTCAGAGAGAAAAAATAAAAAACACCCAACCTGCAAAGCTGCCCTTCTTATGACAGCCTGTGAGAGTGGGCGGGACAGAAACCCAAAATGGAAGCACCCTTCCTTTCCATATAGGTTAAAATCAATGTACACCAAGTATAACGTATGTTTCTGCACACAAAAACATCTCTGAAAAAACGTATGCAAACCTGGGTGCCACTGGCAGGGCTGCGGCACACATGTAATTATACATGTACACACCATATTGTGCAATACGGACGCACAAGTGTTCCATAGTTTTTTTTTTTAGCATTGAGCCATGAAAATGGGGGAGAAAAATGCAGTTCCGCCGTTGTTTTTTGGGCTTTGGTACAATTACAATGATATAAATTTTATATAGTGTTTTATTACTTTTACACAATAGAAATGAGTTTATTAAAAAAATGCCTTTTAATGTCTTCATAGTCTGCGAGCCATAACTTTTTTATTTGTCTGTATACGGAGCTGATTATGGGCTTGTTTTTTGGGGGATGAGTTGATGTTTTTACTGGTATGATTATGGGGTTCATATGACGCTTTGATCACTTTTTATCAAGGTTTTTGTGAGGTGTTTTGAACAAAATACAGCAATCCTGGTAGTGTTTTTTATTTTTTACAGTGGTCACCGTACAGTATAAATGACATGCTATCTTTAGTCAGCAGGTCGATACAATTACAGTGATACCCAATTTGTATATTTTTTCATGTTTTACTGCTTTTACACAAAAACACTTCAAAAAGGAAAATACGTTTTTGCAACGCCATAGTCTGAGAGCCATAACTTTTTTATTTTTCTGTGTACGGAGATATGTAGGGGCTTGTTTATTGTGGGATGATTTGAGGTTTTTATTGGTATTATTTGGGGGGGATCGGTTTTAAATCCGTTTTTTGAAAGGCAGTGCAAAGAAAATACTGCAGTTCTAGTAGTGTTTTTTAATTTTATTTTTAACAGGGCTCACCGTGCAGTGTACGTGACAAGTTAGTTTTACTCCCTGGGTTGAGATGATTACTGCGACGCCCAATTTATAAAGTTTATGTTGAAACGCTTTAAAAAAAAAAAAAAAAACGAACAAAAGATGTTTTTATTGTGTAAAACAATATCTATGCATCACTGTCTTCTGATAGCCATGTATACAGAGCTATGTAAGGGCTTTTTTTTGTGGAACGAACTGACGTTTTAATTGGCACCACTTTGGCGTTTACATGAGTTTTTGATCGCTTTTTATTCTATTTTATGTGCTGAACAAAAATCGCAATTCTGTAATTATTATTTATTTTTTTTTACACTGCTCATCGTGCGGGTTAATTAACGTGACAAACTTATAGGGTACAGGTCGTTACTCATGTGAAGATACAAAATAAGATTACTTTATTTTAGATCTTTTTTTGAGGCGATTGGTATTTGTAAAGTGGAAAAGGGTGGTGTACGTGTTTTATTTATTTTACTTTTTTACCTTTTTTTGCCTCAGATCAATGATACAATATAGATCAATACAGAGCAGAACTGCATTATATTGGTCTCTATAGCAACTGTCACTCACCAGGCCCGCCTGTGCCCACAATGCATTACAGGGCACAGTGACATCACAGACAGCCCGGATGCTTTAATAAAGCATCCGGGCTGTCAGGTACGGTCACAGCAGTGGCGCTAGTGCCTATGCTATACCGATTACAGGCAGAAGGAGCTTAGCTGTGGTGATCGTGATAGATCGCGACAGCTAACGCTAATCACCTGTGGGTGATGCGGCATGAGGCCAGCAGTAATATAGCGCTGGTCCCTTGTTGCGATCGTGCGGGGATCACCTGTGAGCCTACATGATGTGCAGGACATACCGGTATGTCCATTTCCAGGAACGCACTTCCCGCTAGGATGTACCGGTACATCCTTTGTCAGGAAGGAGTTAAAAAGTATTCTAAAGAGCTAATGGGATATGAACCAGTACTCTTACCACCACCAGTTGGAGACAGTGTTACTCAAGTCAAATCTGACTCGCTGAGCCTTATAATGTTAATAGGATTAATGCCAACAAGATAATCATCTGCAGACAGCTGTTTCAGGGGGTTCGCCCCTTACTAGTGCAGAGTAGAATGCTACCTGGCTAGGCGAAAGGCTTTAGGAGTAGCTCAAAAGGGGCAATACTTCTGATTAAAGGAGTTGTCTCACCATGATGTTTCAGAGCCACAAGCAGTTTTACATTCATGCATCCTGTCTCTTCCTGGGCAGGCTGTGTGTGGTTCTATAGCAGTGATTCAGTATTCAGAGCTCTTCTCCTGTCTCATGTCAGTGCAATTAGATATTCTCTATGAGCTCTGAAGTGCTCTGTTTTAAAGTGAACAAGTAGTCTCTTTTGTTTGTTAGAGAAAAACCCACTCTATTCTCAAGCGGCCGGCAGCCTGACCTGTAATGAAATCAGTCCCTGCTCTCAGATGCTGACCTGTGTGCACTCAGAGCAGATAAAATCTCTCTTATTTTCAAGAAAAAAAAAAAAAAAGGAATATATTTGGAAAAAGTCTTCAATTTCCTGTCCCTACATGTTGGAAGCGAATCTTTGTAGCAAGACAACTCCACAGGCACCATGAAGGTGTGTTTATAGGCAAGATTCCAGTGCAAAATTATTTGCTTCAATATGCCACGCTGCCTAAAAAATAACGGCTCATTGACTGGGACTTTACTAGACCTGAGAACAAAACTATGTTCTGAAGAAATAATGGAGGATCCTACAAAACTGGGGCAATGCAGGGAGAAGCTCTATTTTTTAGAGATATCAGATAGCTAACTATAGACATAGCACAGTAATAAAAAAGATCATTCCAGAACCTCCCACCTATAGACCAAACTAACAACTCATCCAGCCATGTAAAGTGTATGTAAAACCTGCAGATTAGTAGATAATTGCCCCATCATTTCTACTTTCACATCATCTACTGTGTAAAGTCTCTTAATGTATTACGTGGATGTATCAGGGCAATATCTCATTTTATCTCTTATTCAATCAACGTTCTGGCTCAACTCTCCTCTCCTCATTGATTTATTGATGAAATCTACCACTCCTGGCTCATTTGTCAGGTAGTGTTTTAAAAGGAAATAAACATTAAAAGAACATTTATATCCTCTGGTGGTCTCCGTTCATCACATATCCGCGCTGTAAAATGCTCTATAAAGGTGTCACGTATCTGATTTATCGTTCGGTGTGGATGAGAGAGCGCCGTTACCAAGTTCTACAGTTGGTTATTGTGGAGTTACTGCATAGTTTAAGGGGTTGTCTCGCTACAAAGAATAGCTTTCTACATGTAGGGAACACTAAATAAAGATGTTTTCCAAATATATTGTATTTTTTTTGTTTTTTTGTTAAGGAGCTACAAGTGATTTTATCACCTTCTGTGCTCTCTGGTTCCCCAAGTGACCGACCTGTGTACATCTTTTCCCTTCCTGCTGTTTGTTCTATCTGATAGCAGGGAGTGATGTCATCAAGCAGGTCACAACTTCGGACAGTGAGAACTTGTTTGTTATCTGATCTTTCAGACAAAAGCCAGTTATTACTGCTGTTTACTTTACCTCAGAAGCTTCTCTGGTCCTGACAGCATGAGATTTATCTAATTAGCAGAAGTCTGAATACATGGACAGCTTGACCAGGAAGTGACAGAGCAAAGCAGCATTATTTCATTCATGCATGAAACGTTGAGATGAGACAACCCCTTTAAGGTGCCTAATACTTCTTTAATAGGTGTCTATTCCTCCTGACTCCCTAAAGTCAGCATGTCTGATCTTTCTGCCCTACACGTTAGACAGTTAACCCTTCCTCCTGAAATCAGTGAGTTCAGCTGACTATTATTTAATGTGTATGGGGACCTTTAGGCTGCTTTCACACGCACATGTGTTTCTGGATGCGTTTTTTGTGCAGCAATGTACGGCATTAATTGCTGTGCCTTTCTGCACAAAAATGCATCCCAAACATGCATCTGAAAAACACATAAAAAATGCATCAAAAACGCACCCGATACGTTTTTCTGATGCGTTTTTTTTGTGCAGAAAGTCACAGCAATTAATGCACAAAAAAACACGCAGTGTGAAAGCACCTTTAATCCGTTTTAGCTTACTATTCCATAATGCCCACAACAGATGGACAGATAAATATGTTGCCATAAGAGTGACTAAATGTGATGCCATCTAGAGTGTCAGATTCATGAATAAGTGAATAAAAATAAGAGTACCCCAAAAAAACTGACAACACAACGTGCTTATAGTTGAAAAGCCACCATGGCTAATTTAGGACAGCAAAAACTGTAGATGAAAGGAAAAGCAGATGTCAAATATGTCTCGCACAACACTGGCGTCTCAGAAGAATCACCCCGGTTCCAGCACCAACAATGCTCCGTAAATGAATCCTTCGCTCGGTAGCAAACTAAACTTGAATCTCTTTATTAGCAAATATAAAAAGACAGCAGACTGACACGGTACACATAGTGCAACCTAACGCGTTTCGGGCTTAGACGCTCTTGTTCACAGTAAATCATCTAAGTGTAGCTGCCACTATTTAAAACCACATAGTAACCAATAGAATTACAAAGTTGCAAACATGTGATCAGGATCGCTCGTAGCCCAGGAGCATGGGACAGAAACCCTGAAACCTGTATAAGGTGAAAGCAATTGCATGAAAAGACTGACTAGCCATAAGACATTAGCATAAATATATGAATTTTCTCTATCTCAATTGATAATATTTCCATACATGTATGGCTTGACAAAACTAGAATCCTGTTTATCTAGGTAGATATACTTAATAGATATAGAGTAGGTCCGTACGGTAATTCATACCCTCCGGTATCCTCGTAGCTAATTTCAGGATACAAAACGCTTCCTTTTGTCTTAATTTTTTCACTCGATTGCCGCCCCGATAGGGACGAGCAATGTGTTCAATGGCATAGAATTTGAAAGTAGAAAGGTTCCCTGCATGGTGTTCTATGAAGTGTTTAGCGGCCCCCGACATTTGGCCCTGTTGATTCCTAATAGATGTTAAGTGTTCTTCAATGCGGGTCTTTAACTTACGGAAAGTGCTCCCTATGTATTTCTTATGGCAGCCTGTGCATTCTTATGGCAGCCTGTGCATTCTTATGGCAGCCTGTGCATTCTTATGGCAGCCTGTGCATTCTTATGGCAGCCTGTGCATTCATTATTACTGTTGCAATTTAGAAAATGATTAATTTTAAAAGTATTCAGATTTTTTGTATCAGTAAATGTAGTAGTCTTTGTAGCAAATTTTGCAGACACTGCAACGGCTACTACCGCACATAAAGAAGCCTTTTTGTGAGAGCCAAGTTTTACCTGTGGTTTTAGAATTACCAAAGAACATGCTGGGAGATATAATATCTCCTATTGTTTTAGCCCTCTTAGGTACACATAATATTCCTTTCTCCAAGATGTTGGCTAGTGTATCATCCTGTCGTAATATGTTTAAATTTTTTTTAATTTTTTTTTTTAATTTCACCAAAATTTTTACTGAATTTAGTGGAAAAAACTATCTTGTTTTTGTTCTTACTGTATTTTTTATCCCTCTGGTAGGTAACATCGGTGGACTCCAACAACTGTGATTGAGTTTTACTACTAATTTTTCGTTTTGCTTCATTCAGATTTTTTATGCTGTATCCCCTCTGTTTCAATCTTGTATCAATGGCTTTTTCTTCCTTTTGGTAATCTTGTGTTAATGTACATATCCTTCGGGCCCTTACATATTCGCCATATGGTATGGCTTTGATAGTGTTGGGCGCATGGCAACTATTAGCTCTTAGTATTGAGTTGCCCGCATTTGGCTTGCAATACAAGCCATACAAGCGATACAAGCACAATATCGCCATAATAGTATTAGCTTTCTTTTTGAAACAGCAGAAAGGTTATAGTGAAGCTACACAGGAATTCATCCTATTAGCCACAGAATATCTGCTAAGTAGCAACTATTTCAAGTTTGAAAACAATTTCTACCTCCAATTGGTTGGAGCACCCATTGGAGCTACTTTCTCCCCTTCTCGAGCCAATCTCACTATGACATGGTGGGAGCACCATGCCATATACAGTGTAGATAATCCCTATCTTGATGCTATTGTTTGGTATGGGCGCTACATCGACGACCTCTTGATTAAATGGGGTCGCGATGTAGCGCTCATACAGTCCTTTTTTACTACATTAACAGTAATCATTTGAATTTACGATTCACGCGGACATGGCATAAAACTGCTAGACATACATCTGAGGGGGGACATCAAATTAGGCATCATAACTACTACTATGTATCGCAAGCCAAATGCGGGCAACTCAATACTAAGAGCTAATAGTTGCCATGTGCCTAACACTATCAAAGCCATACCATATGGCGAATACGTAAGGGCCCGAAGGATATGTACATTAACACAAGATTACCAAAAGGAGGAAAAAGCCATTGATACAAGATTGAAACAGGGGGGGATACAGCATTAAAAATCTGAATGAAGCAAAACGAAAAATTAGTAATAAAACTCAATCACAGTTGTTGGAGTTCACCGATGTTACCTACCAGAGGGATAAAAAATACAGTAAGAACAAAAACAAGATAGTTTTTTTCCACTAAATTCAGTAAAAATTTTGGTGAAATTAAAAAAAAAAAATGTAAAAAAATGTAAACATATAACGACAGGATGATACACTAGCCAAAATCTTGGAGAAAGGAATATTATGTGTACCTAAGAGGGCTAAAACAATAGGAGATATTATATCTCCCAGCACGTTCTTTGATAATTCTAAAACCACAGGTAAAACTTGGCTCTCACAAAAAGGCTTCTTTATGTGCGGGGGTAGCCGTTGCAGTGTCTGCAAATTTGCTACAAAGACTACTACATTTACTGATACAAAAAATCTGAACTCTTTTAAAATTAATCATTTTCTAAATTGCAACAGTAATAATGAATGCACAGGCTGCCATAAGAATGCACAGGCTGCCATAAGAATGCACAGGCTGCCATAAGAAATACATAGGGAGCACTTTCCGTAAGTTAAAGACCCGCATTGCAGAACATTTAACATCTATTAAGAACCAACAGGGCCAAATGTCGGGGGCTGCTAGACATTTCATAGAGCACCATTCAGGTAACCTTTCCACCTTCAAATTTTATGCCATTGAACACATTGCTCGCCTATCGGGGCGGTAATCGAGTGAAAAAATTAAGACAAAAGGAAGCGTTTTGGATCCTGAAATTAGCTACGAGGATACCGGAGGGTATGAATTACCGTACGGACCTACTCTATATCTATTAAGTATATCTACCTAGATAAACAGGATTCTAGTTTTGTCAAGCCATACATGTATGGAAATATTATCAATTGAGATAGAGAAAATTCATATATTTATGCTAATGTCTTATGGCTAGTCAGTCTTTTCATGCAATTGCTTTCACCTTATACAGGTTTCAGGGTTTCTGTCCCATGCTCCTGGGCTACGAGCGATCCTGATCACATGTTTGCAACTTTGTAATTCTATTGGTTACTATGTGGTTTTAAATAGTGGCAGCTACACTTAGATGATTTACTGTGAACAAGGGCGTCTAAGCCCGAAACGCGTTAGTCAGGTTGCACTATGTGTACCGTGTCAGTCTGCTGTCTTTTTATATTTGCTAATAAAGAGATTCAAGTTTAGTTTGCTACCGAGCGAAGGATTCATTTACGGAGCATTGTGGTGCTGGAACCGGGGTGATTCTTCTGAGACGCCAGTGTTTTGCAAGCTGCTTGGCCGGCAGCGGGCTCGGATAGCCTAAACTCTCATCCTGAGGACTACAAGGACATTGGAGTCTGCGATAGGTGAGCCACAATTTTTGTATATATTTATGTTTGACACAGCTTATCCCGATGAAAACAAAAGGATTGAACATGGAAAAAATCCAGTCATTGCTATCACAGAAGGGTTGTCTTTAGGGTGCTTTCACACAGTGCGTTTTTTCTTTCGTGCTGAAATGCACAGCATGAATTACTGTACATTTCTGAAAAAAAAAAAAAAAAGACACACGAAAAACGCACTGTGCGAGAGCACCCTTAGGGATATAGCACCCCCACCCCCTATAAAAAAAATTCAGCCTACTCCATCCCTCTGTGTGCCCCATTTCTGCCTGGGATGAAGTCGCCTATCCCCGCCTCCCCGTCGTCTGGCCCTCGAAATAACTACTGTTGACATAGTTTACTGACCCTCTTATTTTTATAAGGGTGCTGTCACACGGAGCATTTTTGATGCGTTTTTTGTGCAGAAATGCACAGCAATGAATGCTGTACATTTCTGCACAAACACCGCATCCGAAAACGTATCAAAAACTTAGGTACGTTTTTGGATGCATTTTTTGTACAGAAAGGTACAGAAATTAATGCTGTACATTTCTGCACAAAAAACACACCAAAAAAAACGCTCCGTGTGAAAGCACATTTATAAAAATAAGACCTGTCTGTCAATGTTTGGTGCTGCCCTTAGCGAAGGTGCCATAAGCTATGTGACAGGTTCGCTTTAAATCAAATAGATCCCAACAGAGCCAGGATGAAGGGTAGGTGAAGGTAGGCGACTGCCTAGAGCACCACTTAATCCCAGGCAGGAAGGGGATGCACAGAGGTATGGATGGGGCTGAATGTTCCCATTGGGGGGGCGCTATGTGCCTTATTTGCCGAGGGCATTAGAATGCCTCGTCCCAGTCCTGGATCCCAAGGCTTGAATGTCAACCTTATTTGTAATCCAGCTGTACAGACAGGATTTCCTATTGATCCAACCCACTTGGACATCTATCATCATCTGCACATAAAGTCAGTGCCTCAGACCCACGTTTTGCAGGCAACCGGAGCACCTGGCAAGGCTGGGCAGATGCCCACAGCTTCCCTAGATAAAAGGTGCCCATCATTGCACTTGCCATGGGAAGACAGTATGATAAAAGAATCTGATAAGTACGGAACTAATTGCACAGGAAAATGAGTTTACAGACAATACAAACTAAACTAGTTCTGTCAATTCCTGTAACGGTCTCTCCAATATGTCACATTGCCCAGTTACGGTCTTCCAAGTCCAGCGAAGACATATGTAGAGTTTTCCTAGGAGCACAGGGTAGATGTATTAAATTTAGAGGAGGCCCTTTTTCTTACCAATGAGTCTGGACAAGGACTCATCTCACCATTCACCCCCTTACCATATGTCCTATTACAGCACATGGATGTCATACCATGAAGTCCCTGGTTTGGGCTACACTATCGGCCAGTGCAGACGTGGCCCATCTGTCAGGGACAGCAATTCACTGGAATAGTAATACTACTGTTTGGCTATGACTTTGACCAGCCGATGGTAGGGCCAACTTCACTACAGAAAGGGTTGCCATGCTGCCAGAGCACCTTTAATGTCTAGCCAGTGTGAAATTACTTTTATTTCTGTTCCGTTACACATTCTTTGCCCAGGGAATAAATTATTAAAGGGGTTGTCTCACTTCATCGATTCATCTCACCTCAGTCCTGTTTTCTCGGTTTCATTTTTTAATTCAAGGGTGTGATTACGGACTTTACTTGCTACTACTGGCCGGCAGTGATGAGCTGCTGGGGACACCAGGTCGGTAGCTATAGAAACCAGCGCTGGCAGTCTAACAGGAGAGATCGAACAGGTCTGTAGCTATAGCGACCTGAGGAGCTGATGCAGCCCATACACGAGGGGATATCTCAGAATAGGTAGGACACTGATAATGGACATATATTACAAAGTGACTTGTTTTTGCAAAATCTTTAACATAAAGAGCAGCTATCCTTGTAGTGAGACAACCCCTTTAAGTAGCCATGTTGCAGCAAGGCAAGGACAGCAGCAATATCAGTATATGACGGATGGTCAGACCCTGGTAATTTTACATCACAGCTTCATTTACAGCATGTAGTAGAAATAAAATGTATGAAGTTAAAAAGAACAAAAAGCAAAAACAAATGAATGAAATTCATACCTTCTGCAGCAACGTAGGGGTCGGATAAATATTAAAACTAAAGTTTGTACGAATATAACAAGGTAACCACAGGCACAACTATCTGCATCTGCTATACTAAGAAATTATGTCATTATTTCTAGATTAGTCTAGTTATAAGGCGTTGTTAAACAGAATTGCAGACCTGGGATTTCTTCATATTACATACTAGTGATGAGATTTGAGGGGTCCTACCTACAGGGCTATAATAATACAATCTTGTATTTGTATTTTCTGGTCTAGAGGGGATAACCACTTTCTACTGTTAGTTACCCACGGGTACAACTTGGAGCATTAGGGAACCAATTTTGAGACAAGCCCCTTAAGATTACTGAATCTTAAAGGGTTTTTATAATTTCTAAACAAGAAAATTAAAGTGCACCTACAAGTATGAGTTGAGACTGGAAAAAACCTTGCCACATATTCCTCTACTTATGCACAGCTAGCACTGCGGTGGTAAACTTCTACCCGACTTCTAAACAATGTAGCCCCAACACCTACAATTCACTGTTTACATAAAAGTATCTGTACTTGGTCAGATAGGAGCACTCTGTGGGTCTAGACTTGAAAGCATAAGCCAAGAAGCAGTTTTTGGGATCCCATGTTGAGTGCTTGAATATCTTCTCTAAGGGTGCTTTCACGCGGTGCGTTTTTGACGCGTTTTTTGATGCGTTTTTTTGTGCAGGAAGGCACAGCAATTAATGCTTTATATTGCTGCACAAAAAACACATCAAAAAAGGCGTCAAAAACACGTAAAAAAAAAAAAGTGTCAAAAACGCACCGTGTGAAAGCAGCCTAAAGGCAGGATAGGAAATAAAATTGGTGCAGGTCTCGACGTGGCACCATGACCCCTTTTCCAAGTGAAGAGCCATGACATTGTTTTGGGTAATCAAACCCTTTGCCTCGATAATTATAAATGTGGCCACCGGACATGCTTTTCAGGAGACAGGTTACATTCATACTGAGGTGGTAATCAGTGGTAGTCAGCCTGGCATATTGTTGGGGCCTCAAGTGTGGCCCTGGACTCCAACAAACGACTTCATTACGTTCAGCCGGAAACAGATCAAGAGAGGTATCTCCTTCCCAAAGGTATAGCCTTCTTGTGCTGCTATTTATTTGTCCAGTACATAGATACCTATATATTAAATGGGCACTCCCTGGTAAAACATTTATAACATGGACCTCCATCTTGCCTCATGAGGTGGTCACTAGACTTTGGTGGAGAGTGAATGTGTTGCAGCTCTCTCCATTCACTGGGAAACCTCTGTTCTCAACATGACAATGCCATAAGTATCTAATATAAGAATATTCCTTTCACATACACATGGTACAGATATCACAGTGCCTCTTCGGCAGAGGAGACAATTGAAGGAGCTATCCTGCTCTTTATAGTTTAGCAGAGCACTCAATGCACAGGAGCACTCATGTTTGATCACTAGCTGAGGATCCTATACAAATTGCCTTCCTTGGGGAGGGGGGGGGGTACATAGAATGTACATTAGGGCCCAAGCTGGGCATCATTAACTGCAGGGGATAAGGTTAGGGGGTAGTTTCAGAACAGGAAGCACATAGCACGTGAGTTATAGGATAGGGTGTCTACCAGAGAATTCTCATGTTACATAGTTTATGAGGCCAAAAAAAGATAGACGTCCGTCCAGTTCAGTGTATTGCGCTCTACTATTGATTCACAGGAAGGCAAAAACCCCCATGAGGTAGAAGCCTCCTCCAGAATCCTAGTCATTATAACTTGTTATATATTATTACACTCCAGAAATGTATCCAGACCCTCCCCCAGAATCCTAGTCATTATAACTTGTTATATATTATTACACTCCAGAAATGTATCCAGACCCTCCCCCAGAATCCTAGTCATTATAACTTGTTATATATTATTACACTCCAGAAATGTGTCCAGACCCTCCCCCAGAATCCTAGTCATTATAACTTGTTATATTATTACACTCCAGAAATGTATCCAGACCCTCCCCCAGAATCCTAGTCATTATAACTTGTTATATATTATTACACTCCAGAAATGCATCCAGACCCTTTTTGAACTCTGTTAGTGAATTCACCATGACAAGTTCCTCTGGCAGAGAGTTCCACAGTCTCACTGCTCTTACAATAAAGAATCCCTTTCTATGTTTATGCAGAACATTTCTCTAGGCATAGAGGTCGCCCCCCTTGTTCTGGATACAGTCCTGGGTATAAAGAGATCTTGGAAGAGATCTCTATATTGACCTTTAACCTTTTCCCATCCAATAACATTTGTGTCCCCCCCTCCCACAGAAATCATACAATATTTTCCTAAAATGATTATTTTCGAGTAAAACATAGACACATTTGCCAGTGTCAAAAAAACTTCAAATAAACATCAGAAACAGTTATGTCATAAAAAACTTCTACATTTACTTTTTTAAAATGTCAATCCATTTTGAAAAAGGTTTGGAAAAAGGTTTATAATTTATACATTTTTTTTTGTCCCCCAAACCCTCTTTTCTAAAAATCCCCTGATCTTGCAAAACTTTCGGGGGTATTGTATCCCCCCGCCCTTTTATTTTTTTTGTTTTGAGCTTTTTGAACCTTTTCAAGCTCCACAGTCTTTCCTATGAACTGCCAAAATATTCCTGTGTGGTCTAACATGACTTTAAAAGGGGGAGAAAAATTTTTTCCCCCATCATTGATCTTTTGCCCCTATTAAATAACCCCATAACCTATTTCCCTTGGCTGCTGCTCCCGACACGGGGTGTGCGTTAAGTTTCTGTCCACCAGGATCCCAAATCCTTCTCCTGTAAACCTTTTCCCCAATGTTTTTCCCTTTAAAAACAATAATTGGAATGGTTTTTTCCTCCCCTTGTGCAGAACCTTGCAATAATCTGTATTAAACTTCATCTTCCATGGGTCATTCTACCATAGTGTATGGCCCATGTCAGATATAGGGAAGATAATACAGCCATAAGCAAATCCCATTACTGGCAAAATGCAATAATTAGCACCTTTAAAGAAGCCTAAATAAGGATTTGGTTAAATACACATTGCAGCTATTAAGCTATTTACAGACCATAGGCTCAGGCACAGCTCTTGTGTTCATTTTAAAACTCTAACAACACATTTGTGCACCTGAATGACTATGCCTGGGGCGTTCTCTCTTGATAAATTTAAGGTGGTAGCTCTCTGCAAACCCTTTAGCTAAATTACAACTAAGTTTTTGAAACATCAAGGGGAAAAAAACATTCCCTGGAACCCAAATTTCCTTTCATAATGACATAATTTGTTGTAACATTTCGTTAATTTAACCAGTGCAGTAGTGAGAGGCCCACGTCAAAAAACTCCCCCCGGGTGGGGGGGAGTAGTGGCAAAGGCAACTCAGATTTTGAACATATGTTGCTTTTTATATTGTACTCTATTACTGCTCAGAAGACAAAATGTTCTGCTTCATGAAGAGTCAAGCAAGGGCAAATACAAAAGGGGGGTTTTTCAAAAAAATGCACCCAAATTTAAACCGAAAAACGGCCCTGCGCAGGGCCCTCTTTTTCCCCCTTGGGGCCCGGTAGGCGCTTGCCCCCGGGGCCCCCCCCCTTGGGGGCCCCCCTCCTGGCATCCGCCTACCTTGCCCATGGAGCCGACAGCCCCTGCGGCTGGTGTCCGGGCAGTGCGACACACTGCAGGAGGCCGCCGGACGCCCCGGCGTCTTTAAGCATCGCAGGAGATAATGACATCACCTCCCTGCGCCGCTGTTATAACCTCAGCCGGCAGCCCCGGCAGGCGTCCGGCCGAGGAAATTACCGGGAGCAACGTCCCTGCTATGCGGGCGTGAAATGATGTCACGCCCTCACGCCGAACACAAGCTCCGGGAGCGCGGACCCACGGGAGCGCGAGTGGTAAGTAAATTTTTAAATCTTTTTTTTCCATCTACAGGGGCACGGGCTACAGGGCACGGGCTACAGGGGACACTGGCACAGGGGCCCTGGAAAGGGGGCTACGGGGACACGGGCAACGGGGGGCTAGGGGGGACACTGGCTACAGGGGACATGGCTACGGGGCTCGGGGGCACGCTACAGGGGGCTACGGGAAAACCGGCTAAGGGGGCTAAGGGCATGGCTACAGGGGGCTACGGGGGACCGGGGCTACAGGGGCTACAGGGGACCTGGCTACGGGGACACGGGCTACGGGGGACACGGGCTACAGGGGGCTAGGGGGGGACACGGGGCAAGGGGACACTGGTACGGGGGGGCTACGGGGGCACGGCTACGGGGGTAAGGGGACACGGCACAGGGGACACGCTCAGGACAACTGGCTACAGGGGGGCACTGGCTACAAGGGGGACAGGCTAAAAGGGGGCACTGGCTTCAAGGGGACCGGCTTCAGGGACAGGCTTCGGGACACTGGTTTCGGGGGGTTCGGGGGGACACTGGCTTCGGGGGGCTTCGGGGGGACACTGGAAACAGGGGCTTCGGGGGACACGGGCTACGGGGGGCTAAGGGACATGGCTACAGGGGGCTACGGGACACTGCTACAGGGACTTCTACAGGGGCATTTATAAAAGGGGGGAAAAATACTGCAGGGGCTATAAAAAGGGGGGCATACAAAAAGGGGCTGTTAAAGGGAATGTTTTTAAGGGGGCTAGTAAAGGGCATAACATAGGGGTATTTTACAGGGGGCATATTCTTCTGGGACCATAAGTTAACGGGGCTTTAAAAAGGGGGCCAACATTTTACAGGGGCTGAAAACCCTACTACGGGGGCAGCATATGTACCTACAAAGAGCTGTATACCTACCTATTAGGGGCTACATACCTACCTACTCAATGGTGGGTCAAATTTCTACCTATTTATTTAATGGGGGGGTCCATAAAAAACCTTGGGGGAAAAAATTTTAAGAAGTTTTGTGGGTTTTCTTTTTTTAGGGACGAGTTGCGGGGAGAAGAAGGGTCATGGTGGTCTGGGCAGAAGAAGAGGAAAAAGAACATTCAAGAACGACAGACAGATAGGCGGGCTTGTGAGTCCCTGGTGTAGGGTTACTTTTGCCATTGACCATGCTGTAGTCTGCTTAATGGTGACCTGAGCTGCTAATTGGGGGGCGTAGGTCAAAAAAAATTTGTTGCATAATCTATATATTTGTTTCGTGAGTAGTTGTGTTTTTTTTTTTGGGGGGGGGGGGGGGGGCCCAGTGCACAGCTCGGCCCAGGGGCCCATACTGCTGTAACGCCGGCCCGGCATGTACGTCGGGTGCCTTAGGCATCTTAAAACACGTTAAAGCAGATTTCCTATTGTAATTGCACCAGGAAACTATTGTATGTGCCTTGTACCACATTTACTATGCGTTTCAGACACTTATTGCTTAAAGGGGTTGTCTCACTACATTGATTCATCTCACCTCAGTCCTGTTTTCTTGGTTTCATTTTGAATTCAGAGGCGTGTTTACTGGCTTCCACTAGGCTGCATTTAGAAGCCAGGTCTGTAGCTACAGCAACCAGTGCTGGCAGCTATCAGGAGAGATTGAACAGGTCTGTAGCTAAAAGAAACCCGTGTGGCATCCTATCAGGATAGATAAAACAGGTCTGTAGCTATAGTAACCTGAGGAGCTGATGCAGCCCATACAAGAGGGGATATCTAGGAATAGGTAGGACACTGTTAATGGACACATGTTGCAAAGTGACTTGTTTGTGCAAGATCTTTAACATAAAAAGCAATCTTTGTAGCGAGACAACCCCTTTAATAACAGGAGGTGATTGAGCAAAGGCCTCAGTCACATTACATTTTCGGCCTGCACTGGAGGTATCCACAGCAATACCTTTAAAGCAGGTATATGCAGCAGCAGGGCTATGGGAGTCTATAGGCAAACATATGAATACAAAACAGTGCCGATCCAGCATATGAGCAAACATCCGGAAAAGTATTTATTGAAACAACAACTTTATAAAAGTACAGGGGGAACAAATGCTACATCCACGTAGCCTACACATTTCGGGCGTCAAGCTCTCCTAACTTCATAGGGAAAGGGGAGGAGGAGGGAACAGGGGTGTGTACCTTTTACCCATCACGTAGCTTCCTCTTCCGCTTGCTAAGGTAATGTAACATAATGTAAAAACATGGATAAAGATAAACTTACACAGTAACTTTACATCCTAACAACTTTCCACTAGGCCTTAATAATTCATATGTCTTTATAGGTAACAGGGACCCCATACAGTATAACCTTTTCTATATATGTATAGTAAATCATTACGCCAATTTAAACCCTCAGGAGCCCTGGTTTCTAATCAGGGCTGTGGAGTCAGGAGTCGGGAGTCGGAGGTTTGGGAAATTGAGGAGTCGGAGTCGGGGCTTTGGCTTGCCGACTCCACAGCCCTGGTTCTAATTCAAGGAGGCAAACATAGTATCTTTTGGATTATGTTTGCTATATTTCTCAATTGTATACGTTTTATGTGTGATCCACTGTGCTTGTGTCTATGAGACTATGTTTGCCACATGGGCTCCTAGACCTTGCCGCAGTATATGTCATGATACCTTTCTCCATTTTTCTCAATGTGTAGGTCATGTGCCATCGAGTGCACCCATGTACTTCCTTTCTGCAGCCGGCATCCTATTCTCCCTGGCCGCTGGCTCTTTGTCACGGGTCACACTGCGGACACGCTCAGCTCCCCGTTCGTTCCTCCTGCTGCCCGTCTCAGACTAATCTCTAAGGCTTGGTTCACATCGCCGTCTGACGTTCTGTTCGGAAACTCTGTCGCAAAGGTGAAAACAGACACTTAAGGCCATGCTCACACGGCTTATTTTGGGACGGATTTCAGCCCGTAATTCGTGCCGGAGTGCGCAAATTACGGGTGAAATCTGTCCCAGTCATTACGGTAATCCACAGTTCTCATAGAGAACTATGGATTACGTCTCCTCTCCCTGCTCGGCGAATCCGCCGGGCGGGGAGAAAGTGACATGCACATTATCCCGGCGGTATACGCACCATGGATAATGAATGTCTATGGGGCCGGCGAGCTATTACGCTGTGAATAAGCCGTGTGAACATAGCCTTAGGGGTCCGTTTCATTACAGACACTCACGGTGCCCGACGGACTCTATTGATTATAATGGGTTCATTGGGTTTCTGCTGTGGGGTCTGTCATTTAGACGGAAAAAATATAGTATCTTGCTATGTTATTTTTTCCATCATTCCAAATGCAACCTCCGACATATTTAAACCAGGCCTAAGGGTTGAATCCACCCCGATTTACAAGGCCAGCAAGCGCCACCCAACTATCCCAGAGCCAATGATCTGGGTTCTCCCTAGTTAAGAGCTCCACCCCGACTTCACCCTTACCAGTTTATTGGTGCATTTTGGTGCTACAACCCAGCGCCTGACTTCGTTCCTGTTGTTGCTAAGTAGAGGGCGAAAAGGCAAAACAAAAACTCTACAAGCCGTTCGTTCGGTGCTCTCCCTAAGGAGAGATCTTCCCTTCCTGAGCTACCCGATGCCTCCCACACAGCCAGCCAGTATCTTCTCTACTCTGCACTGATGAGAGACAAAAATCCTGAAACAGCGTTGTCTGCAGATGAGGATATGGCTTGGCTAAAAAATCCTTTTTGCTTTCTCAGACTCGGTGGGTCAAAACAAATTGAGGATTTGTTACAACCAACAGAGGGCGCTGTGGGCGTCTCAGCCCCTTTCCCATCATGCCTTTCGTTCCTGTTGGTGATTTTCCAGTATGTACCTTTTGACTGTACACCACCTGCCCCAACTATCTGCTTGTGACCATATTACGACTTTAAAAAGCAAAGAAAATAAAAGTAACAGCTCACCCAGCTCTTGCTGCACTTCAGTTGGAGGAGGCACGGTGAAAAGGAAAGAGTTGTATCCTTGGGAACAGTCAATGCAGAGGAACCAGGTCGGTGCATTAAAAAATACAAGTTTATTGATCCAAAATGTAAAACTCCATGTATCAAAAGAATAAAATATGGATGACAATGCCCATAATATAAGAAATAAGTTCAGCTTGCGGGACTCGGCTTAAAGGGGTTGTCTCACTACAAGAATTGTTTTTATGTTAAAGATCTTGCAAAAACAAGTCACATTGCAATATATGTCCATTAACAGTGTCCTACCTATTCCTAGATATCCCCTCTTGTATGGGCTGCATCAACTTCTCATGTCGCAATGCTACAGCCCCGTTTGATCTCTCCTGATAGGCTGCAGCATGGTCGCTTTAGCTACAGACTGGTTCTATGCAGCCCTAGTGGTAGCCAGTAAACGCCCCTGAATTCAAATTGAAACCAAGAAAACAGGACTGAGGTAACATGAATCAATGTAGTGAGACAACCCCTTTAAGCGTTTCACAGCTACTGCTCCTTACTCATACATGGATTTTTACATTTTGGATCAATAAACTTGTATTTTTTAATGCACCGAACTGGAGTGGAAGCTGCTCCCTCTGCACATACTATGACTTTGTTTGACACTTCTGTACTATGACTGAATGCCAGCCGTCAACGCAAGTAACCACGTCAGGGTTGGCGACGTGGGAGCTCCTTGCAGCAAAGTCCAGATCTTGTGTATAAGAGGTTAAAGGGTGACGATCAGGGAACTCCTTTTTTCCCTGCTCCTTGCCGTGGCCTTATGCAAAGACTCGCAGCTGACAAGGAGAACCCACTAGTTGTCCCTAACAGGATACTACCAACAGAGGCCAAAAATTCAAAGTGAAGGAGGCTTAAAGGGATGGGTCTTAAGATACACCATTGTGTACAGAATATTGGAGCAAACTAAGCCAACCAAAAGCTGGTAGAAATTTAGACAACAGTGCCTAAAGATGCACCAAAGATGTCTGTGATAACTTTGGTGCATTGTTAGATGGTTTATCAGGCATCGCTCCACCAAATACCACTCTGCCAGCATCCCTTGTCCTCTTTAAAGGGGTTGTCTCACTACAAGGATTGCTTTTCATGTTAAAGATCTTGCAAAAACAAGTCACTTTGCAATATGTGTCCATTAACAGGGTCCTACCTATTGTGAGATATCCCCTCTTGTATGGGCTGCATCAGCTCCTCAGGTCACTATAGCTACAGACCTGTTTGATCTCTCCTGATAGGCTTCCAGCACTGGTCACTATAGCTACAGACCTGGTGTCCTCAGCAGCTCATCACTGCAGGCCAGTAGTAGCCGGTAAACACGCCCCTGAATAAAAAAATGAAACAGAGAAAACAGGACTGAGGTACGATTAAGCGATGTAGGGAGACAACCCCTTTAAGTCTCTGTGCGTTTTTGGCCACCGGCTTTTTCCTCAATTTCCCCTAATAATAATATTCATACTCTGCTACCACCAAATACACCAAAACTGTGGCATAGCATGCACCTCTGTGATAAATGTGCACTCACACTGCTATATTCGGGACCGCTCATAGACGTGAATGAGGAGGACAGTCGAACGCGCATCATTCTCATGCATGGTTGGTGTGCAGCTGAGAGCTGATATATGAAGTACATTTTGCTTCATGGGAACACCCCTTTAAAGGAGTTTTACCATTACAGAAAATGATGGTATATTGCTAGGATATGCCATTGTTTTCCGACCTTTGGGACCTGCACCTACCTCAGGAATGGGCCCGAAAGCCACAGAGCAGACTGGAGAGTCGGTCACACTTGCGCACGGCTCTCCATTCTGTTCTATGGAAGTACCAAACAGAGCCAAAAATACCGCTTGGCTGTACGCGAAACTCCCATAGAACAGAATGGAGAGAAACTGAGTCAGCGTGGCCAGCTCTCCAGTCTTTGTATAAATTATATACACTTATTTGCATTTTGCAGTGAGAAATAAGTACCTAAGACCTAATACTTGGTGGCAAATCCCTTGTTGGTAAGCACAGCAGTCAGACGTTTTAAGTAGTTGATGATTAGGTTTGCGCACATGTCAGGAGGCACTTTGTTCCACTCCTCTTTGCAGATCATCTCCATCCTAACCAGCCTCTTACTTATGGTTTTGTAGCCCATTCCAGCTTTGTGCAGGTCTATGATCTTGTCCCTGACATCCTTAGAAAGCTCTTTGGTCTTGCCCATGTTGTAGAAGTTAGAGTCTGACTGATTAATTGCGTCTGTGGACAGGAGTCTTTTATAAAGGTTACTATTTAAGACAGCTGTCTTTAATGCAGGTAACAAGTTGATTAGGAGCGTCTAACTGGTCTGTAGGAGCCAGAACTCTTAATGGTTGGTAGGGGATCAAATACTTATTTCTCTCAGCAAAATGCAAATAAATTTATATAATTTATACAACGTGATTTTCTGGATTTTAACCTACCCTTAAAATTATAGACTGTTCATGTCTTTGTCAGTGGGCAAACTACCACAATCAGCAAGGGATCAAATAATTATTTCCTTCAGTGTATTTTGTGTTGCTTCTCTTTCTGTTTAGTACTGTCTGGCACATGGGAAAAGGACCTTGCTAAATATGGGTGGAGACCGGAAGAGGCACCAAGGCAAAACAATTATGACTTGACCACCACAGCCGTGGTGTTGGCATTTGGGACCTCTATAGTGTTTTGTTGCTGTTTTGTTAATTGGTGCATTTTCCTTCCATGTATTTTTATATTGTAATAAAAGCTGTGGTTTAACCCCATGCATCAAAGAGAGATTGTTTGGCGTCTTTATTACATGTTATTGTATCTTTGTTTTGTGGTGATTGTTTATTAGGACAGGCTCACGATATCTTATCCCACAGTCAAACTCCAGTAGTCAGTATAAGCATAAGGAAATGGTCACTCTATAGTCGTGGCTACGCTAATAAGAAATCTATAACCACTATGACCAATGCAAATGGATCCTATTGCTTTTAAAGGGATAAACTGGGGTTTGGATATTTTTGATAATGAGGATTATGATTAAGAGCTATTCCTGCTCTGAAGAATGCTTGAAAACTTGATGGAAGCCATGACTGAAGTACAGGAGAGCAGTGTGAACAGAAATTAAAGGGATTTTCTCACAATACAGTTTCACAGAGCCACAGGTAGCTTTAGACTCACACTTCCTGGTCAGGTTATAGGTGGTTCTATAGCAGTGATTGGCATATCCGCTCTGCTATTCCTAGCCGATTCTTTTAGAGTGATCTGATGGCTGGAGGTTTGTAAATAGCATTGTAAAAGGCTACAGAGCTCTAAGGCTTAAAGGGGTTGGCTCACTACAAAGATTAGCTATCAACAGAGGATTTCCAAATAGATTGCCTTGTTTCCTTTACTTTGTGAAACAGCGTGGTGAGACAACCCCTTTAAAACTTGTCATTACCTTTCGGAATTTAAAAAAAAAAAACTTGTCGTTACCTTAAACAAAGCTACTTTGCTAGAGATAAGACTCAGCAGGGAGTGACTCACCACGGGCGGACTGACTGACCGATGGCAGCTTAGAACAATGAGAAATAAGAGAGGTGAGGAGAGATGGTTGGTAACCAGATAAACTTCTGTACTGTAAGAGGAGATAAAATCATCTTTGTCTGCTGCACTAAGCAAAGTATTTGGTAATTTCATTTACCTTTCCCTACATGGTAAAAGCTAATCATTGTGGTGAGAAAACCCCCTTAAAGTTGAAAAGTGAAAAAATAGTTGAAAAATGTAATGGTCTGTAGCTCTTTACATTGTAACCGGAGGTTAAACTCTAGAGCTTTACAAGGACACAAGAACTTTGGTGAAACTATCCTATAATACTGGAATGGGATATGTATATATATATTTTCTTTTTTTAAATTTTTTTTTAAGGTGGCAGCTGGGAAAGAATTACCTGGCCTTGGTGAAATAGAGGCCGTTCTGTTTGTGTTGTGTTGACCACAATAAGGGGTTAACATATGTTTACTAAATAGTATGGTTGCTTCAGCCGAAACCCAGGACGGCATCTACTGGGAGTAGGCAAAGTGTTGGGTGGGTGTCTACTCCCCTTGTTCCAGCCCAGGGTTTGGGCTAGCTTTTATAAGCCAGCTAGTCAGCTGACCAAGAGATCTGACATACAGGTCAAGGAGTTGGCCTGGATCTCACCTAAACTGTCTGCTGCTCAAGGTAGTGAGGGAACTGCACTGTATAGTCAGTACTCAGACGACCAGGCGTATTGTTTTGTTTACCATTCTGTTTATAACTGGCATACGTTTTTCCGCTGTATACCTGTTGTGCCAATAAAACGCGAGAGGACCCGTGTTAGAACCAGATCAACCTGCATTGGACTGCGATCCCAAGAGTGGCGCCAGCCTACAATATACATACATACACACATACACTATAAAAAATTTATACTGGTCCATATTTATTGCAGTGCTAAGGGTGCTTTCACACGGTGCATTTTTGGTGTGGTTTTTTTGTGAGTTTATTTTGCAGAAATGCACAGTAATTAATTGTTGTCTGCTGGATCTCACAAGCTCTGATGTGGCAGTGTCTGCCTATTGTGTCAGAACCTGTGCCCACCAATATGGATCCCTACTATTCTGGTGGGCGAGCTGAGCGCTGACAATACACAGTAATGGTGGATAAACTTTAACTTTATGGAGACACATCTAAAAATATGTTTCTGGACATGTTGTTACAGGGCTGTCTGCTGTACAAAACTAAAACATTTTCGTTTGTGAACACAAGCTGTGTTTTAGCAGCAGCACAGGAGCTTGTTTATGTTCCTGACAAACTTTAATCCTCTATAGGTCTGTTGTCTTCTGCCCTGCTGTTTAGATCTCTCCACCATCACCAATATCCCTCTAAGGCTATGTTCACACAGCTAATTGCAGGGCGTACAGTACGGCGTAGGGGGGGGTAGCAAATGTCAATTTTAACCTCGCGTGTACAATTCGAAAATTTTGGACGGCTGGGGAGAGGAGGCATAATCCATAGAAATCTAAGATAACTGTGGATTACCGTAATGACTGGGACGTATTTCGCCCGTATTAGAGCGCAGTATGCCTCTAAATACGCGGCGAAATGCGTCCCAAAATAAGCCGCGTGAACATAGCCTAACAGGCTTAGCTAGGAATAGCAGAGCTGAAATGTCAGTCACTGCTGTAGAACGGTCTACAGCCTGAACAGAAAGCAGGAGCCTGAAGCTGGCTGTGAAGAACAGGCGCTGTGAAACGGCATGGTGAGAACACCCTTTTAGGGGCGTACTGTGCACCTGTAGGAAGAAATGACGTGTCACTTTTTTCACTACTTACGCACCGTCGACAGACTGAATGGGGCCGGCCCGGAGCGCTGTGGGAAGTATGCACTGGCCAACATGTACTTCGCACACCAGGTGTATAGTGAAATAAACAGGTACACAACGTTATATGCCATTTGAACCCGGCCTTATGGGGGGCGGGAAGGGACAGCAGATGATGTATAGATGTAACACACAGATTCCAATTTTAATACAGGTTTTCTACATTTTAGTTAAAGGGGTTGTCTCACTACAAGAATTGCTCTTTATGCTAAAGATCCTGCAAAATCAAGCCACTTTGCAATATGTGTCCATTACCAGTGTCCTACTTATTCCTAGATATCCCCTCTCGTATGGGCTGCATCAGCTCCTCACGTCACTATAGCTACAGACCCATTTGATCTGTCTGATAGGTTGCCAGCACTGATCGCTATAGCTACAGACCTGTTCGATCTCTCTTGAAAGGCTCCCAGGCTGGTTGCTATAGCTACAGACCTGGTGTCCTCAGCAACTCATCACTGCAAGCCAGTAGTCAGTAAACAAAATGAAACGGAGAAAACAGGACTGAGGTAAGAGGAATTGATGTAGTGAGACAACCCCTTTAACTAAAGCTTCTTAAACATAACTAAGCCCTGGCTTCCAGCTGCGTCAGAGGTTCCGTTTGGAGCGGATCCGTTGACCGTCAGACCACACTGACTAAAATAGGGTCCGTCAGGTTTCTGTTCTGTTTTCCGCTATATTTGATGTAATCTGCAATGGAAACTCCAAATAGACAGATCTTTGATTTCAAGGGGCACCATACAATGCATAATTTCACCTGTGGAAGCACTGCAGGAAATTTGTACACTTGCTGTTGTATTCCTCTGCAGATTATACAAGATCATTGGTCAAAAGGAAAGAATATTCTAAACTGGACAACCCCTTTAAAAATTAAACACATCTTAGACCGAGACCTATTCCTGTAGCTCTGAAACCAAGAAGCATATACGTAAAAAAGGGCGCTGTATTAAAATAAAGACTCCCCATACTGAGACAAGAGTATCCAGCACTTATTCTACCATTATTTCTCTAATGTAACCGCGACGGGTGGCATGATACTCCCTTTTACTAACATTATGGTACTTATGGAGAGGGGAAGATCTGCACTGGTCCAATGGATCAGGGAAATGTGTCCATCTGGGCTCAGGTCTTCATTTCTTCCATACCGGCCGCATGGGCTGCATCTATGGTACATCCACTCTGCTAGTAGTAAAACTACTCTAAAAGTCCATGAAATATTTCATTGTACCCGCAGACTAAGGTGTTTGCAAATCATGTATTTTTTTGCTCATTGGATGATTATAGCTAAGCTTCAAAAAACATGATGTGAAATAAGTGAAAAAGCAATAGCACAGAGGCTTCACTCAGACGTAACAGTTTTCCATCCTGTGGAGCAGATGATTGAACCGTTTGATTCCTCTATAGGGCTCCATTGATTAGGGCGATAATATCCAGCAATAACCCACTGGTCCCTACATCTGATCTAAAACAACACCCAGGTAAGAGCTGCAATTTTAGAAGATCACTGTATATCCCCAACACGAGCCTATCACAAAGTATGTATTCCTTCATCTTCCCAATCTTGCCTGACAGCCAGCTCACAGTTATTACTCATTTTTGAATAACAATTTTTTCCCCATCATAATTTAACGTTTATTCACTTTATTATTTCTTTTGGGTAAGAAATTTTACTCTAAATTTTCAAGTACTTAAGCTAAAACAGACAGAGGGGAGACACTCAATGAGGTCAGGCGACAGAGGACACTCTCATTGATGTCAGGGGACAGAGAGGGCACACTCAGTGATGTCAGGGGACAGAGAGGGCACACTCAAAGATGTCCCGGGACAGAGAGGGCACACTCAATGAGGTCAGGGGACAGAGAGTGCACTCTCAATGAGGTCAGGGGACAGTGAGGGAACACTCAATGAGGTCAGGGGACAGAAAGGGCACACTCAATGATGTCAGGGGACAGAGAGAGCACACTCAATGATGTCAGGGGACAGAGGATACATTCAATGATGTCAGGGGACAGAGAGGGCACACTCAATGAGGTGAGAGGACAGCGAGGGCACACTCAATGAGCTCAGAGGACACAGAGGACACATTCAATGAGGTGAGAGGACAGAGAGGTCACACTCAATGAGGTCAGGCGACAGAGGACACTCTCATTGATGTCAGAGGACACACTCAATGAGGTCAGGCGACAGAGGACACTCTCATTGATGTCAGAGGACAGAGAGGACACACTCAATGAGGTCAGTGGATATAGAGGACACACTCAATAAGGTCAGGGGACAGAGAGAAGACACTCAATGATATCACAAGACGGACAAAATACATAAAGTCATCCAAAGAGACAGAGATACCACATATTGATGTCCCAGGAAAAAAATAATATAATCGTTGATGTTACCGGATATATATAATAAAGGCAGTGAAGTCACGGGATAGAGGAAATGAACACTAAAGGTGCAGGCGCAATAGTTTTAAATCGCCCGCATGCCAATACCAGGCACATTACAGAGCGTCCGCGGCACTTTGTAATGCGCCTGATTTCAGGGGGCCTGTGGAAAGCGGGGCACACTAGAACCGCCTGAAGCTATAGATTTATAGCTTCAGTACGGCAAATCCAGGCGCATTACTGCTGGAACAGGTAGAACACTTTCAAAGTGGTTTACCTGAGCCAGAACTGTTGTTTCTGCACTAGAATGCGCCCAATATATCCAAAAGTTTGCTACGGGGCCCAGGGTTCTCTAGTTACGCCCCTGGACCCGCAGTAGAACAGGTTCACAAATCAGGCGCATTCTACACTATTCTTATGCACAGAAAAATTGGCACCTAAGTGCCATAAATCATACAGGTAATGTCTTTATGCACACAGTTACAGGAAATTTCTTCTGTCACAAATGCACTGTGGATTTCCACTGAGAATCTGTAGTGAACCTGCAGCAGAAAACCACGTGTTAACTGTTGATTTTAATGTAAATTCACCACAGATTTTACCACATAGATTGAAAGGGAAGAAATCTACAATAAAAACCTGCAACATAAATGTTAGAATGTGCAGGTTTTCATGTGTAAAAAATCCTGAGGCATGTAGATGAAATCTGTAACATCTCCTCCACATGCCTTGTGCTGTAATCTACTTCAGATTGTACCTGCACAAATAAAATCCACAGTAAATCCACCATGTGTAAACTTACCCTGAGTTGTTCGGCCAATAGCAGCTGCTATTCCTGCTGATAATTGCACCCATTAATCCAGTAATCACCAGAAAACTTAGTCTACCTGCTTTATGTCTATTGTAAAGGGGAACCTGTAAATTGCCAGACTTTTCCGGTCATATGATTAATAGTACCGGATTAGTATTAGATGCAAACAAACAGAAGAAGCAGCAATTCCAGCCTTGCTCAATGTGATAATAGAGTCTAATATTGCTACTGCATGAAGAGGGCACCATCTAGCGCTATTATTTGTCAATTGCATACAGTTCAATGATAAAATGCTGCAGCGCAGACACTTCACCCAAGAACATTTTATGCTGTTTTTTTTTGCTAAGCTTTTACTTTTTTAAAGCCCAGTTTATGGTGAGTTTCAAGACAAGAATGAACAATAAGTAATCCTGTAGCCCCAATTTATTTTCTAACGGTAGAAGTTACAATTAGTTGTCACTTTGCATCCGGCACCATGCATCACTTCTGTTGTAAAGCTGGAACTACTATGTACCATATTTTTCGGACTATAAGACGCACTTTTTTCCCCCAAATTTGGGAGGAAAATGGTGGTACGTCTCAAAGTCCGAAAAATACGGTAGGTGCGTCTTATGATCCGGTGCGTCTTAATGTCTGAAAAATACGATAGGTGCGTCTTATGGTGCAGTGCGTCTAAAATTCTGAAAAAAATGGTAGGTGCATCTTAAAGTTCGAAAAATATGGTAATTTTATGTTAGTATGCGACGCAAAGCCAAGAGTGAATCCAAAGGGAAGGGAAAAGTGTAAAGGAAGAAAGGATTCCCTCTCTTACACCCACTTCTGGCTTTAGCTTAAAAAAAATGCACCGAATAATTAGGAGATTAGAGTTCCCATCATTACTATTTTGTTACCTAGTATCATCAAGACAAGTCATTGGAGATCTTTGAAGTTGGTTTGCGATGGATGAAAAGGTTCTTAACGTAAAGGGGTGCTCCAAAACTACTCACAGCTGGTCAGTCTGTAGGGGGTAATGAGAACAGAAAAAAATGAATAAATAAGAATTTCCTTGTAAACTCCCTCACTCCAGTGCCGTGGCTGGTCTCGGTGATCCCGGGTGATGGCGTCACCATTCATTCCTTATGTAACCCTGCAGTTATTCACAGACTGCACCAGTCTCTTGCTGGATATACTGTACATGACTGCCTAGGCCTGTAATTGAACGCAGGGGCAAGTGAATAATGAATGGTAACCCCATCAGCCGGGATGACCGGGCTCCGCTGCAGCCCTGGAACAAGCAGTTTTACAAGGTAAGTTATTTTTCTTCTATTTTTAATCATCCAGGACAGACTGACGAACTGTTAGCAGTATTGAAATACCCCCATACTTCTTTAAGTTGAATATAGTATACAGTACACACACTATACACATACACATACATATATATATATATATATATATATATATATATATATATATATATAGGGCCGGGACGACGCGGCTGAAGAGGAGCGCGTGGCCGGGAATTGGGTAAGTATTAATGTTGTTGTTTTTAAGTGCCTGCCTGTGGCCCCCTATATTCTGCCTGTGGCC
This sequence comes from Phyllomedusa bahiana, assembly GCA_025379985.1. Classification (NCBI taxonomy): domain Eukaryota; kingdom Metazoa; phylum Chordata; class Amphibia; order Anura; family Hylidae; genus Phyllomedusa; species Phyllomedusa bahiana. The sequence goes on from JAODAL010016371.1 coordinate 80,350, forward strand.
CCCTAAATCCTGCCTGCGGCCCCCTATAATGCATGCCTGTGGCACCTTAGCTTGCCTGCGGCCCCATAATGCTGCCTGCGGCCCCTATAATGCCTGCCTGCGGCCCCCCATATGCCTGCCTGCGGCCCCCTATAATGCCTGCCTGCGGCCCCCATATCCTGCCTGTGGCCCCCTATATCCTGCCTGTGGCCCCCATACTGCCTGCCTGCGGCTCCTTATAATGCCTGCCTGCGGCCCCCTATAATGCCTGCCTGGTGCCCCAATATGCCTGCGTGCGGCCCCCATAATGCCTGCCTGAGCCCCCATATGCCTGACGGAGCCCCCATACGGCTGCCTGAGCCCCCATACGGCTGCCTGTGGCCCCTATATGCCTGCCTGAGCCCCTGTACGCCTGCCTGTGGCCCCTATATGCCTGCCTGGTGCCCCCCATACGCCTGCCTGGTGCCCCATTCGCCCGCCTGGGCCCCCATACGCCTGCCCCGGTGCCCCCATACCTGCCTGGGCCCCCATAACCTCCTGGGGCCCCCCCACCCTGACTGGG